>WTXH01000225.1:0-57696 GCA_022376555.1 Russula compacta
TTTGAGTTTTCCTGATGTTTGACCATGCCACTTTTGCATCCTATACCCATATTATTCGTGATCAAGCCTGCAGTGCCCCAGATACAATCCTCATGCCCGCTACAACATCTCCCAAGTCCCCATGTGTAGGAGGCGAAAAGAGACTGATGAGAAATTTAAGCGAAAGCAGCACGAGTCAAACACACAGCATTGTTTTCTTTTGTCTGTCATGTCACTGGCATTAGCTCACTGGCATCCTTGTCATCTTTGACTACATGGCCTCCACGACTAGTGTTCATGCCTCAAGTTCAAATTCGACTCAAATATAGCATCTGGGCATTCCTGGGCTACAGCATAGTGAGATGTGCAGTTTGCACATCTGTGCATGTACCAATGTTGTCTGGCCGGTAGCGCGAGACAGAGAAACTAGTGGCACCAGAATGCAAAGGGGTAGGAGGCAATTTCTGGAGCTCTATATCTAGGTTTGATGGACGCAGGTGAGTAGTCTGTTAACCCCTGAGACTCTGTTGATAAAACACTTCCTGGGCAAATATTTGCGGGCATGCCAGCCCTATGAAGCCCTTGCTTTTAAACAGTGTCTCCAATTATGTCATTATTCATAGCAGTTTTACTTTATCCAGACATATAGAAGATGGCACAGGAAGAACTTGATAACGCCACAGGAAGAGAGTGACTCTGTCACCACCAAGGGTTTGACAGTAACAATAGACACACTACGTTGAAGAGCTAGGTCTCGAAGTGACCTAGAAGACTTATAGAGACAAAGTTGATATCGACAACAGGGTTACCGCTTGCTGAGCTCCAACTCAGTAGCCACCCACAAGAGGATAGAACACTGCTATGATTGAGACAAGAGACTCAACTTGCCTCTACCAGGCATAATGAGTCCCCTAGATATAGTACATAGTACTTGAGGGCAGGCCTAGGGCCTGAGGGGCAGTGCTACTACCTATTTATACCTGAAACACAAAAGAGACAATAACGACCAGTTGTGAATGTCGCTCAGGAAATCACAAGCTGATGTACATGAAACAGGGCATGAAACTTGAAACAGGGTAAGAACACTCTAGTTGGCTGGTTCCACAACTTACAGGGGCATGATGGTGTTGAACCATCACCCCAGGCTGGTTACACCACTCCTCCACTAGATAGGATGCCCTCATCCTGTCTTCCTCCATCCTGATTGTCTTGCCAACTGGGGCTGGTACTGCTCGACTCCCACTTGCGGGACCTTCTTGCCGGCCCTTGCTGCGATGAGCCGGTCCTCGCATGTTTGTTTTGCAGCTTCAGACACCACCAGATTTTCCTGAGCCAGGCGCAGCTCAGCACGCAGAGTGTCGACCTCTCGGTCCAGGACGCGGTACCACGTAATTTCAGCGAGGAGGGGCCAGTCATCCAGCTCGATGATGGCCTCTCGGAGTGGGTGGTAATCAACCTCGGTTCCTCAGAGGCGGGCGTGGAACCAAGGCGGGAGTGGGGAGAGGGGGAAGTTGTCGAATTCAGGACGAGCATAGAGCTTGATGATTTGGGCGTCGTGGTCACCCATTGCATTGGCTGCCAGACTGGCCACTTGCCCATCATCCAGTTGCTTGATGAAGACGGTGGGTTTTTTGCCGTCTGGGGTCATGATGGTGAACTCAGGGAGCCTCCCGTCGTTCTCGACGTATCCATTGGGGCACAGGAGGGGCTCCCTGTCGATCTGCTGGATCCGTGCCTTGAGCTCACGGTTGTCCCTGTTGACTTCTTCAAATTGTCATTTGAGGCATTGTGCCTCATCTTGAAATAGCGCCTCTCGTTGCTGGAGTGTGGAGGCGAGGCCTGCAGCCAGTTGGTGAAGCTGGGTCGGGCCAAGGTTCTTGTATCTGTCCAAGACGGATCAGACGGTGCCCGGGGAGAGAGGGCCTTCCCAGAAGGCATTAGTTTTGAGGTTGGGGAATGCCCCTGGGAGATGGATGGTATTGGAGGTGGGAGTGGTAGTGGTGTGGCCGGGGCTGGCCACTGCAGAGGGAGGTCGGACAGCCTCCTCGGCTGTGAGATGCGTGATGGGGGCTGGAACTGGGATTGGGACGGGAGAAGACATGAGGAGGCAATGATGTTGTGAAGAGGGGAGGAGGATGGAGCTGCTGTTTTTGCCAGGGGTTTCTGCTTCCCTTTTATATTGTCCAAGGGCCAGCGTTTGTGATACTCCTGAAGGAGATCTGGGGCATGTACTTGGTCAGCTGGTTCCCAAGTGTTGTCACTTTCGGGGTAGCCCCGCCACTTTATGAGATATTGCAGCTTCCTTGATTGCCCTTGATGGCGATGGTTTCTAATCTGCTCCACCTCATACTGTTCTTCATTGTCAATCAATTCGGGGGGAGGTTGGGCGTAATTGGGCCCATGGGTGTCCGTCTCCCTATATGGGGTAAGGAGAGAGGCATGGAACACTGGGTGGATCAACCATGAGGTGGGGAGTTGCAGTAGGAAGGTGACCGGGGATACCTCTTTGAGGATCTTGAAAGGGCTGTACTGTTTTGGGTTTAATTTGGACCCTTGATGTGGGAGTGTCAGGTGGGTCCCTTCCAGCCATACTTGGTCTCTGGCCTTATATTGACCCATTGGTGTTTCGGCCACCTTTCTATTGATTGCCTTGATTGCTTGGTCCCATGCCTCTTCCATTCTCCGTGTCCGCTGTTCTACTGCCTCATTGTCAGTTTGGATCCCCAGATCTCCGGGCCCCAGTGTTGGTTTATAGCCAATTAGAATTTGATTGGGCAATAACCCAGTGGTGCTATTCTTTCGGTTGTTGTGTACTGTGGTCGCGACTGCGACCCATTCTGTCCAATCATCCAGTTGTCCACTTGTCACCAATCGCAGGTATTGTTCTATCCATTGGTTCTTCTGTTCAGATAGGCCGTCAGTTTGGGGGTGGGCTGCTGTGGACAGGTTTTGTTGTATCCCTAGCTTCTTGGTGAGTGCCTTCCCAAACCTTGATGTGAACCGTGGGTCTCTGTCGCTGATGATTTTTCTTGGTAGCCCATACTATGGATAGAGGTGGTCTAGGTAGAGTTGGGTGATCCCTGGCCCCATGATGTTGGTAGAACAGGGAAGGAATAGGGTGGCACGGGAGCATCCATGGTCTACAATAGTGAGGATTGCATCTAATCCTCGCTTTCGTGGTAGTCTGGTGATTAGGTCCATGGCTATGGTTTGGAATGGTAATGTGCCCGGTTCTGAGGGGATTTGGTAGAGTGGGACATGGGGCCGGTGTGTCAGTATCTTTGCCTGTTGGCACGTTGCACATCCTCTGACGTAGTCTGCAACCCATTCTTTCATCTTCAGCCACCAGTACTGCTCTTGTACCTTCCTTAGGGTTTCATCTCTCCCTGGGTGACCGGACATGGGTGTATCATGGGCATTCCTAACGATGGCCCATCTGAGCTCCTTGAGGTTTGGTACAATGGTTTTCCCCTGAATTGTTTGCGCTGCTTGAATTCTGTGGGGTGGAATGATTGTAATGTTTTTGTTGTCATCCTCACCGTGGTCTGCATTCGACAGTCTGGACAATGCGTCTGCTGCGGTGTTCGTTTTGCCTGGGATGTATTCCAATATGTAGTCATATTCTTGGAGGTCGGCATGCCATTGGGCGGTTCGTCGGTTCAGGTTCCTTGGCGACTTCCAATATTGGAGGTTGGTGTGGTCGGTTCGGATTATGAATGGTGTTTTGGTCCATCCTAGGTAGTGTCTCCAGTGGGCTAGAGCCTTCATGACGGCTAACAGTTCGTGCTCATAGATGTCATAGTTTCATTCTGTGGGTGTGAATGTTGCTGAGTAGTATGCTACTGGGTGTAAGACTGGTTTATGTCGCTGGGCCAAGGTTGGTGTGAGGTTGTGCTATCCCTCCTGCGAGAGTACGGCGCCTACGCCATATGCCAATGCATTGACGTGAAGCATGAACTGCTTCTCGACGTTTGGTTGGATCAGTACTGGGCTGCTGCACATCTTTGTTTTCAGTTCTTCAAATGCTCTCATCTGTGCCTCTCCCCAATGCCAAGGTGTGGTCTTTTTTGTTAGTTCGAGTAGGGGTCGTGCGATCTTTGAGTAGTTTGGAACAAAGTAGTGGTAGTAGCCTGTGAACCCCAAGAAGCTCCTGACGTCGGTTGGGTTCTTTGGTGGGGACCAGTCCGCGATTCCCTGCAGCTTTTTGGGGCTCATCCTGAGGTGACCTTTTCCTACAATGACCCCTAAGTATTCGATCTCTTCCTTCTCAAATTGGCATTTTTCCGGTTTTAGGTAGAGGTCGTTCCTTTCCAGCTTGTCCAGCATGCGATGGACATACTCCCGATGTCTGGCGGTATGTTGTTCTTCTGTTTCATGTGGTCGTTTGGCTGTGTGGATGGCGATGTCGTCCATGTAGACAGAGAGCCAGCCCTCTCCTACTTCTTGCCAGAAGATGGTGTTCATCATCATTTGGAAGGTCACTGGGGAATTAGTGAGACCAAAGAACATGACTGTGGGTTTGAACAGTCCTTCGTGGGTGAGGAAGGTGGCCTTCCACTCATCCCCTTCTTTGATTCTGATGTTGTTATAGCCCCATTGCACATCTACCACTGTGAATTTTGTGCATCTGCTGAGTCAGTCCACGACTTGTGGGATGAGGGGTGAGACATTTCTGTTCCTTTTTGTCCATTTGTTGACAGGCCGGTAATCCTGCACCGGCCTCAATTTTCCATCCTTCTTTCTTACAAAGAAGAAGTTGGCTGCATATGGCAATTTCGAGATGCGAATGGTTCCCCTTTTTAAATGCTCCTGGATGAATTTGTGCATTTCGGCTTTCTCCTCTTGTGTGAGGGGTAGCAGTCATCCTGGCATGGTGTCGGGTGCCCCCGGTAGTAGTTCAATGGCATGATCCCATATAGTCGAGTTGGGCATTTGCTGTGAGTCTTCCTTGCTAAACACCTTTCCGTGTCACCTGTACTCGGCTGGTATGGCGTTGTTCTGTTCTGGGTTATTCGTGGCACTTCCTATCGTCACCCTTCCCAGAAGATATGTGTCAGTTCTTTTCTTGATTGGTCGTGGTACATTCTTTGTTCGAGATACGTATACTGCCTTAGCAGCATTTGGGGCTGAAAGGACAATAGGGAGATGGGTGAAGTCAATCCATCCTCTCTTCCAGTCAATTTTTGGCTGGACGGAAGCAAACCATGGATATCTGAAGATGGCTTTATGGTCTCCTAGGTCTGAGAGAAAGAACCTTTGGTTTGTAGTTTGCGCTCCTGTTTTGAATTGTAGGTCAGTGTAGTACTTGAGGGTTCCACTTCTGTTCTCTGTTCCATCGACATTGAACAATGGTCTTGGGGTCGCCAGTCGTTTGATGGGGAATCGTAACCATCTGGCATAGTTGAGACTCATGAAGTTTTTGGTGGCCCCTGAGTCTATGAGGGCTACTCCTTTGGCTCTTTTTGCAATTGACTGTGTATAAAAACAGACTGTCATAGATTTCCTTGCTGATATGTACACGTCACTGCTATTAATTCACCTAAGCAGGGCTGATCTGATTAGGCAGAGGGAAAATCCTGTTCAACTCCCATTTCTTTGGCCAGTTTGATCTGGTCGTCAAGGGACATTCCCTCAAGTTGTGCTCGCATGGTGGCCACCGAGGTTCCCTCTGATGGTTCTGCCATCTGGTAGTCTTGGTCCTCTTCCTCCTGGAAGTCAATGAGGTTGGCTTGCCTAGGGTTTTGCCTGTAAGGGTTTCTGGGCTGCTGCCATCTTTCAGGGCAGGTGTGGGCAAAGTGTCCTTCTCTGCCACAGTTGAAGCATTGCATCGCTTCATACCCTGGTGCTAATACATTTCCCCTGGCGGGTGGTCCTGCTCTTTGTCTCCAGTTTCCTCACCCCCTCCAGTTATTAGGGGTGCGGCTCCTGGACAGGTCCATGGGGACCGGGGTGTTATTCATGGATGGTGGCGTGTTCATTGAATTGTACTGGGGGCAGCTCCCCTGGTTGTATCATGGTTGCTGATTTCTTTGCTGAAACAGCGGTGGTCGGGGTGGGTTGTTAAGCTGTTGGAAGGGTGACTGCCCTGCCAGGGTCTTCTTTAAGATGCCATCTATGATGGTCTTTCCTTGTGCGATGGTCTTGACCTTTTCTTTAAGGTCATGGTAGTTGAGGGGGATCGGTGGCTTCAGGGTGTCGTGTAGGAGTGACGCTGGGATTCCTTGTAGGAAGATGTTATAGGTCTCCTCATTTCCCAGCGTATACCCTGCCTTTCTTGCCAGGCTTTCAAACCTGGTGATGTATTTGTCATAATCAGACCCCTTCATCTGGCAGTCCCTAATTTCGTTCCTGGCCCACTGGGCCACCTGAGTGTCCTGGAACTGTTGGCTGAATTCTAGGAGGAATTGGTCCCATAGTGCTGGGATATTGTCTTGGGGCATTTGTAGTCTGTCGATCCACTCACCCATGTCTCTGACCCATTGGGCCATGTTTTCTCCTTTGATGAGGGTGAGGGTGAAGGCAATTTTTTTAAAGGGAGAGTTGTATCCTGCTACGTCCGTGTTCAGGCATAGGTATCCTTTTACTTCTTTGATGAAATTGTTGGCTTTAGATCTGTCTCCCATAAAAACTTGTGGGAGTGCTCCCATGGTTTTTATGTTGGCAGCTGCTGCCACAGGTATCTGTGGCACGTTTGGGTCTAGCCCTCCTGGGCCTCCTGGTCCTCCTGGTCCTCCTGGTCCTCCTGGCAGTCCTGACCTCTTGAGGACTTGTCTGAGGACGTTCTGAATGTGTTGTGGTGTGCTTTGGGGGGTTGTGGACGGTTGAGTGGCAACCACCGTAGCTGTGGTAGTTTGTGTGGACATAGCTTGTGAGAGGCTGGGGATTCTAGCTCCTGCTGGTAAGGCGTCTGTTGGTAGTCTGTGGAGTGGAGTAAGGGTTCTGATGGGAAATGCTGGTGCCTTTTCTTCTACCGGGGTGATTTTGATCTTGTTGAAGGCGTCATCAATTTCTTTGACCACTTTGTCTGATTCTGTGTCTGAGACGACCTCGGGTCCTTCTAGTTATTCATCGAGAAGCTCATCGGCTTCTGATCCTTTGGTGTTGTATTCATGTAGCTGTGGGACTGCTGCTCCCAAAGTATATCGTCCCTTAGTCCAATGGACTTCCTTCCACTTGCCTTCGTGGATGCACACCAGCTTTGGGTTGGTTGGCGCTTTGCCTCTTGCTATGACGATAATTTGTATGTCCCAATCCGTGGGGTTGGCTGGGTGTTCTTTGGAGATGTATCAAACCCTGTGGTTCCTTCTGCCTTCAGTGGCATCTACCCAATCAAGGGTCGTGGTCTGCAGTGTTCCTTCTGAACTGCTAGCCGTATTGAAAGAAAGTTGAGTCTAATGTCACCGCCAAGGGTTTGACAGTAACAATAGACACACTACGTTGAAGAGCTAGGTCTCGAAGTGACCTAGAAGACTTATAGAGACAAAGTTGATATCGACAACAGGGTTACCACTTGCTGAGCTCCAACTCAGTAGCCACCCACAAGAGGATAGAACACTGCTATGATTGAGACAAGAGACTCAACTTGCCTCTACCAGGCATAATGAGTCCCCTAGATATAGTACATAGTACTTGAGGGCAGGCCTAGGGCCTGAGGGGCAGTGCTACTACCTATTTATACCTGAAACACAAAAGAGACAATAATGACCAGTCACGAATGTCGCTCAGGAAATCACAAGCTGATGTACATGAAATGGGGCATGAAACTTGAAACAGGGTAAGAACACTCTAGTTGGCTGGTTCCGCAACTTACAGGGGTGTGATGGTGTTGAACCATCACCCCAGGCTGGTTACAGACTCCCAGCATTTGAAGACTGCCAAGGCTACCTTTTGTGAGAGATACAAAGGCTCTCTCAGATATCGCCACATGCCTACGAGGTTAGAATAACCAGCTGCATCACAGTAGCCACCTTTATTCCGTGGATAGTGCTTGACAAAAGAGGAATCTCATAAATGTGCAAGCTGTCCATCAGTACATCAGCATTTAGGTGCCCTGCAGCTAATATTGCAATTCCTGTGCTTGTACTTCAATCTACATTATTACTCGCCTGTAATTGAAGAGAGTTTCCAGAGGTGGGTAATGTTTGGCTACCTGATAGACATAATTGGGAGGCATCCATCAAGTTTTCACAAGCTTGAGAAAGGGCCATAGACATGATTTGTCAGCCATTACCAAGGAAGAGATCGCTCCATGCCTGATCTCAGCCCAGTCCCCCATTCAAGTTCAGGAGAAAGTCTGTGTCTCCTGAGTCTGGGCTAAGAAAATAAAATATGAAAATGGACACATACTACTTGATTAGAGATTCTCCATGTCGCTCAAGTTGTACCTGCTGCACACCCCAGTACTACTCAAATATGAGCTACATGCCCCAGACATGGCAGTGACCATTGTCTCAATTGGCCAGATCACAAAGGCAGGATGCACAGTCTTCTTTGATAGGGACACCTGCAAGATTAAGAACAGGCTTGGAGCCATGATAGGGGTTATACCAGCCAGCTCCAATGGCCTCTACAAGGTTGACCATGCATGCCTCACCTCAGCATACATGGAGCACATCAATTTGTTAATGCTGCACCAACGATTAGGGCATATCACCCCCAGTACCATCTGGATGCTTGTGCAGAGCAGTGCCACTGATGGCATGCAACTTACTGACAATGGGTCTGCAATCACCTGCGACTCATGCGAGCATGCAAAGACAATGTGCAAGGTTATTCAGAAGGAGAGGAAAGCCTCTCTTGCAGAGGCATTTGGCAACGAAGTGCACACAGATCTGTGGGGACCAGCACCAATCTCCAGCCTTGGAGGTCACAAATATTATGTTACATTCACTGATGATCATATGCACTACACTAGCATGAAGGTGCTTTGCTCAAAAGACCAAGCCATCAATGCCTACAAAGGGTATGCAGCATGGGTGCACACTCAGCATGGAGCGCGGATCAAGCACTTGTGCTCAGACAGAGGTGGGGAATACACAGGCTCAGAATTCACTGCCTTCTTGCAAGGGGAAGGCACTGAGTGCTGGCTCACAACCCACAATATATCCCAGCACAATGGCATAGCTAAGGCGCTCAACTGTCAACTTATCAAGCGTGTGCACATGATGCTCCACCACTCTGGGCTCCCCAAGGCCCTCTGGGCAGAGGCATTGTTACATGCAGTCTGGTTGAAGGACTGCATGTCGACCCATACACTCAGAGCAGTGACACCTTATGAGTGCCTTCACAAGGCCAGGCCTTACTTGGCTCACATGCTGGAGTGGGGACAGTCTGTGTGGGTGCACAATCACACAGGCTCAAAGCTGGACACTTAGGCAACAGTGGCACAATGGGTAGGCTATGATGCTGACAGCACCCACACCCACAGAATCTATTGGGCTGAAAAGAACTCAGTCAGTGTAGAGCATGATGTGAAATTCAGCAGCACCACTGTCATGATCTCTGCCCATGTCCCCACACTGGAAGTGACAGTGCCCCCTGCATTGCAAGCATTGCCCCCAGTGTTGCCAGCACCACTTCCTGCACCTGCACCCATGTCACATATTGGATCACCTCTGCAACCACCACCTGCAACTTCCAGTGGAGAGGAGGAGAAGACAGACAAGGAGGAAGCCTTGCTCCCTCAGCCTCCCCCAGCACCAAGGAAGCTAAGGAAGGTAAGGGCCTGCCAACTGCATTGGCCATATGTCAATCAATGTGGGCCTGACAGCCCTCAGACTATGCAAGGCAATTGGCAAGTGGAGAGGGTTCAGCAGATGGGAGCCTCACATTGCCAGGCAGCTTCAGCACAGAGTCAGCCCCAGATGAGTACCCTCAGATTGTTGACATGAGATCAGACCTAGCTGTGGGGGACTATGCACTCCATGCAGGACTCAAAGAAGAAATGGCAGCAGCCATCCAAGATGCAGAAGGTGACCCCAAGATGCTCCAAGAGTGTGGTCTCATGCTGACTGGCCTAGCTGGAAAGCAGCAATGGACCATGAGATGGAGACACTTGAGAAAGCAGTGATGGACCACAAGATGGAGATGCTTGAGAAAGCAGTCACCTGGAAGTCAGTCATCTGACTGCCTGGCAGAAACATCATTGGGTGCAAATGGGTCTTCAGAATCAAGCACAAAGCTGACAGGAGTGTTGAGAAGTACAAGGTGTGGCTCATTGCACACAGATTCATGCAGATTCATGGCATTGACTACTTTGAAACATATTCACCCATGGCCAAGCTGTCCAGCTTTTGCCTTATCCTCTCCATTGCAGCCCAGAATGGCTGGGAGGTTCATGTGTTCGACTTCAATGGCATATATCTCAATGGTGAGCTGGAAGAAGACAAAGAAATATACATGCAGCAGCCACCAGGGTATGAGACAGGCAGTAAGGAATGGGTACTAAGATTGCTCAAGGCAATCTATGCCTGAAGCAGGTGGGGAGGTGGTAAACATGCTCCTGCACATGCTCAAAGAGCTTGGGTTCACTGTCAGTGTAGCTGATCCAGGGGTGTTCTATGCCTGCCTGGGGCAAAGACATCTTAATCCTCACAGTGCATGTCAACAGCTACACCATGACTGCCAGCTGCACCAAGCTCATCCTGAGTACAAGGTGAAGCTAAATGCTGATATCCTCTCACCAATCTAGGTCCTGTCAACTGGTTGCTCAGCATCAAAGTCACATGCAATCCTAGTGCAGGGACCATTTCACTATCCTGATTATCCTACATCACTCCATCATTGCCTGCTTTGCACTAACCAATGCCAAACCATACAACATGCCTATGACCCCAGGAGCATCCTATTCCAAGGACGACTCACCCTCCTCGCAGCAAGATGCTGTGTATGAGCAAGGTGCATACCATGAGGCATAGGAAGCCTCATGTACACTGCTGTGGCACATGCCCAGACATAACCTTTGCAGTGTCAACCCTCTCCAGTTCCTCGAGAACCCAGGGGAGGCACACTGGGAGGCTGTGAAGGCATGTTCCAGTACCTGTCTGGCATGTGGCACTATGCACTGACATATGGAGGGGAAAGGCATGACCTGATAGGGTACACTGACACTGATGGAGCTTTGCAGGACCACCACTGAGCCATCTCAGCTATGCATTCCTCATAGACAGTGGCAATCTTGTGGAGCTTGAGAAGCAAGAGCTGGTCACACTATCCACTGCAGAGGCAGAGTACATTGCTGCAACTCATGCAGCAAAGGAATGCATCTGGTTGCGCCACCTCATTGGAGAGCTATTCCCTTGTCATTATCCACATGACACTGTATTGCAACAACCAGGTGCTCTAAGGCTGGCTACAGATGAAACTACCACATGCAGACAAAACACATTGATATCCACTATCATTTCATCAGACAGGTTATAGCCAGCAGCACCATTGACATCATGTACTGCCCTACAGACAATATGATGGCCAACATACTCACCAAAGTGCTGCCACACTGGAAGGTGATATGCCATGCCCTGGGACTGGGCTGCATCGCACCTCTGGGGGAGTGTTGGAAATAGGGGGTGGCTGAGGCACATGCACCCCAGATAAGGAGCAGAAGGCACATATGCACACCTGAGATGGTGCACAAGCTAAGTACTATACCCAACAATATACTCTATTGATCAATTGTTACAAATGTCTCATGTACATTGATTTAGTCTCACTTTATTAGCATCACCTTACCAACTGTGATGGTATGTGAGCCATCTGGTCACACTTCCCCTTCTCATGTGCCTCAATATGAGGCAGTATAAACAGACTTATTACTTACATATTTCAACCATGCTCCATACAGCACTGCAGCTCAGTTGGCTGCAGCTTAAATACCCTTGGTAGTGTACACTATAAACCTCTGTTCTTGTGCAATAGTTGCACGCATACTGAGGTACTGTTATCCCTTCTTACTTTACACACACCTGTACTGATGGGACCCAGCGCTTCAATTGTTGTCCCTGTGCAGGTAAATATCAATCTGAGTTCTTATGCAATAAGTCATATGCATACTGAGTGCTTTGATCATGTCCCTTGTGTAGACATCAAAGCATGTGTGCTCCTTAGGACTCAAGTGCACTCTCACCTGTGTTCCTTGCCTCATGTACCCCTCTCTTGCATTGCCTAGTGCACTGACTGTGCACTCCTCCACACACTCATCGCTCTACAAAGCTGCCCTGCCTGCCTCTAGGGTGACTCAGCAAACTCCCACATACAGCGCCAAAGCTGCTGCCCTAGCCAGGCCTAGCCTGGTCCTGAACTTTGGCACTTACATATTCCCAGAGGATGATAGAGTTCTTGACACTTCTCTCTGCACCTGCATCAATAAGGACTTAGACCACACCGATCACACCATGGCTAGGCTGTCTGCTGTCAAGTGGACAGCCAAGGGCAACCTGGTGCTGATGCATCAGTAAATTCATACTTTACTTTTCACACTTTTAGTCATGCTTTTGACTGCTTTTGGGTGCTTTTACATGCTTTTTATGCAATTTCAGAATCACTTAAGAGCATATAAAAGTAGATCTCTCTGCTTTTACACATACTTTTACTGCTTTTATCAGCTTTTATACACACTTTTATGCTTTTTATGTGTACTTTTACAGCTTTTACTGACTTTCATTCACACTTTTGTGCTTTTACACCTTGGTTCTGATCACAAAATCTGATTAAAAGTAGGTAAAAGTGGTAAATAGACCATGCATGCAAGCAGGGGCAGGCATAACAGTGCATGGGGGCAGGTGTATGGGGTGAATGTGCAGGTGAAGGCACATGTGCCTGTGCAGGCAAAGGCAGAGCAGGCAGAGGTGGGTGCATATGGGCAGGAGGAGGTAAGAGGGCACAGTGGGAAAGTGGGGGTAGGCAAATTCGCATGGGTGATAGCAGGCAGAGGCATGGGTGGGCAAGGTGTGAACATGAACAACAGAGAAAAAGGCATGAGAAAAAAGAAAAAAAGAAGGTTATACTTATGCACCAAACTATATTCCTGCTGCCAAGTTCATTCCTTGGTCTTTTGGATGCATACTCTTCAATCCTAAAGGCAAGGGAGGCACTGGGTGAGAGGTCAGAGGCAAGGCAGGTAAGGTGGAGGTGGGTGTGGACAGGTGCATACAGCAGGTGGAGGCAAGTGGGCATGTGGAAAAGTGGGGGTAGGCAGGTGCAGGTGAGTGACAGCAGGCAGAAGTGTGAGTAGGCAAGTGGGAATGAGAATGTGAACAACAGAGAAACAAACATCAGTGCCAAGAACCACATACCTGTCAATCCTGGACAGGCAAGGGAGACACTGGGTGAGAGACCAGAGATGGGGCAGGTGAAGAGGAGTTCAAGCATAAAGAAAAATAAATGGACTTACCAAAGGCACAGGTGGGGAGTAGGAGGCTACCACATGTGGTGCCATGTGGTGAGTCCCTTGAGAGCTGCTAAGTGACCTGCATCCAACACAGATAATGAGGCAGCCATAAAGCAACCAGGGAGGGTGTGTGGAGTATGTGTGGGTGTCAGGGTTGAAATGTTGAAATCATTGAAAAGTTGAAGTTGAACTTGGTTGACTTTTGACAGACACCCAAATTGGGCTTCTGAGTGGCTGAAGTGGCTGAAGTTGGCTCACAAACAGCTCAGCTCAGCTCAGCTTGGCTCAGTGAGTTGCCATTGTCCCATCTCACCAAGTCAGAAATACTGTTTATTTCTGTTCAACACACAATAAGATGACCCACATGCCTGCACCCACTCTTGCCCAGCCACACCTGCCTGGATTCGTGCATGCCCACCTACCCACCTGTGCCTGCACCCGCCTGCCTGTGCCAGTCAGTGGGTCTTCCTTTTTTTTTCCTTCTCCTTGTGTTCACGATTGTAACCCACATGTGCCTGCCCATGCCTCCACCTCCCTATGCCTCCACCCTCCCTGTGCCTCCACCCTCCCTGTGCCCACTCATGTGTGCCCCTCTGTGCATGCTAATGCTTTCCCACCTGTGCCCACCTGCCTCTCACCCAGCCACACCTGCCTGCACTTGTGCATGCCCACCTACCTGCCCATGCCCACATCTATGTCTCTCCATGCTTAGCTGTGCCTGCCTATGCTGGTAGGTAAGCTTTTCTTTTTTTTTTTTCTTTCTCCTTGTGTTCACAATTGTAACCCACATGTGCCCACCCACATGCACCTGCACACACCTGCTGTGCCTGGGTCTGCCTGGGCCTGGGCCTGCCTGTGCCAATAGGTGTTTTTTTTTCTTTCTCCTTGTGCTTACAATTATAAGCCATGCTTGGAATGGAATGGAACAGCCATGTCAGAGCACCCATTGTCAGCCACATCAGCCACAACTAAGGTATCAGTATCTTCCTCACCTCCACTGTGAACCTAGTGTGTGCACCTTCTCCTCTCTCCTTGTGCACCTCACTTCTTCACCATCTTAGTGCATCTTGCTGTGGTACTGCCATCTGCTGAAAGAAAGTATATTTTCCCCCCTTTCTTATCTCTTTTGCTTGGACACTCACACTTGTAGAACTGCCATCTATGGTATGTACCTCACCTCGTGTCTCCATGCTCACCTACCCTCTTTAGGAACACCTCTTTTCATCTCATCCTTACCTTACCTTATATGGCAACTTACACAATTGCAGCCCCTACAAGAGCTACACTGGGCAGTTGGTTCCCCTGATGCTCATAACTAGGCCTGAGCTGAACTCAAACAAGTTCTCTCACATTTTGAAACTCATACAAGGATGAGTGGCCTGACCTCTTCAACCCACCTCATCGCCAGCAGACTTAATTGATGGAATTAGTTAGAGTTGCAGTCTCAGCCCTCACAACCTGTGTGCCCTACTTTTCTTTTCATTCCCTCTCTCACTCATTGCCTTGTCTGTTCCACACCTCCCAAGCCCTGTCCCTTGCATTGATGGCATCACCTCCACAGCTTTGACACTGCTTGCCCATATAGATACTGGGTCATGTGCACATACCCCCCCCCCCCCCTGCCAATTTTCTGCAACAAGTAGCACCCCGTTGAGCGTGCTTCCACCCCTACCATACAACATAGGTACTTTTTGTACTTTTCAAGGCTTTTTGTACTTTTACAGCTTTTCACACTTTTAGTGACAGTTATGTAATGAACAACATAAGTACTTTTAGTGCTTTTAGTGCTTTTCTAATGCTTTTTGTACTTTTACAGCTTTTTATGCTTTTAGTGATAGTTATGTAATGAAAAAGTGTGTTAAAAGCATGAAAAGTAAAGTGTGAATTTACTGATGTGGCTAACCACCTCACTATGCAGGCCCAACTCACCAACGCTGCCCCTCTCATCAAACAAATAGCCATTGATTTCCTCAAGGCCAAGCCAGGCCAACATGTCCCTGGCTCACAAATCTGACCAAACATCAAATCATCCAAACTCCTAATCCATGGTATCCCCACTGGCATCAGCAGCATGAGGAAGGCGTTCACACCAGATGAATGCCACAAAGCACTGACTAAAGATAACCCCACATACACAGCCCTCACAGTTACACAGAAACCCAGCTGGATCCATGCACCTGACTCCTTAGAACTGCAAACTGCATTGTCTCTCAGTATGGCATTCAAAGACCTGGATGGTAGCAAGAAGAGGGACCTGCTTTCCACAAAGCAGCTATTTGCCTTTGGTGTACAAGCTAAGGTGAAGAAATGGAAGCAGCCCCCCCCCCCCCAAACCACAAACCCAGACAACCAACACCAACCCCCCACAGCCCGCATCTGAGCAGCAACCTCTCAAGGTCACTGGTGATGAAGATCTGATGCTCCAAGATCCCCAGACTAGGACAGTCCATGTTCCCAACACCAGAAAGTGCCCCACCTCACCCAATTCCCCCCCTCCTGTGCAGACACCTTCAAGCTCTAAGGGTAAGAAGAAGAGGAGAATGTGAAGTGGCAAGGCCATGCCAGTCCCAGCACTCTAACATCATCCAGTTGACAACATGGTTAATGAGTACATCAGGAAAAGTGTCAGTACTTTTTTTATGTCTTTTTAAGATATAAAAGAGATATAAGACATAAAAGGACTAAAGACATCATGTACTATTTAGGCCCAGTCGGTTTACTTGGAATGTCATCTTTTACTTTTAAAGACATCAATAAGAACAGCATTCCTTTTTAAAGGACATATTGGCTTTAAAAAGATATGCTTTCTATTAAAAGATGGCATGACATAAACCTGACAGCCAAACTTATGAAAGACAATTTGACTTCTATGACAGATGTTTCAACTTATAAAAGACAGTCTAACTTTCAAAAGTCAACTACATCAGATGGAGCACTTTTAGGTACATAGCAGCAGGGCATGGATGGCATACAAATATGATTTGATAGTTGACCTATTTAACAAGCTAGCTATGCAGGAATATCATCATATAATGAGTCCAGCAGCTCATCCTCACTACTGGTACCCAATCTGACCCCATCGCCCCCTGAACCAACTTCATCATCCATCTCATGGTTCTCTAAGGCAGTTGCATAGATATCAATCCACTGCTGATCTTTGAGAGCCTGAATCCTTTTCAGGAATACAGAAGCATGCTTGACTGCTGTCACTGTCCCTTTCTGTGACACCACATCGTAGTCACCCCAGTTTGCCTTCAAGAACACACCAGGCTTCAAGCGAGGTGGATTAAAAGAGCCTTTTGTGGAGTACAAAAGAGCACAATGGACCTAAAAAAGAACTAGTAAACATTAAGAAAAACTATATATAAAGGGGTACATGCAGCTTGGATGGATATGATGAGTGCACCAACTGGCCGCTCATCTAGTTATAAATTGTCATCAATGTTTGCAGTTGCTAAGATATGCTGAAGAAATGTTTGTGTGACCAGGCATCCTTGAAATAACCCCTAAGAAATATGAGGTTAGCAAGTCACCACAGATGTGTGTAATGAACCTGAAATCTATGGGTCAGCAGGCACAGGGCACAGCCAGGCAGGTGGATGCAGGGCAGGGTGAGGGACAGGCAGGTGTGTGTGGGTCGGCAGGTGTGAGCACAGAGAGGCACAGGCACAGGGCAGGGGGACACAGACACAGGCAAGTTGCAAATGTGAGCATAAGAATAAAGTAAAAAGTAAACACTACTCACCAGACTCATTGCACAAGCAGGCAGGCAGGGGCAGCCACAACAGGTATGGCCAGGCAAGGTCAAGTGCGAGTCAGCAGGCATGAGTACAGATGGGCATGGGCACAGGGATGTGAATGCAGATGCAGGCACAGGGACACAGATGCAGGCACAGGGATGCAGACATGGATGTGGGCAGATTGGAGATATGAACACAAGAATAAAGTAAAAAAAGTGAAGACTACTCACCAGACTCATTGTGGAGGCAGGCAGGCAGGGGTGGCCACAACAGGTATGGCCAGGTGAGGTCAAGTGTGAGTCAGCAGGCATGAGCACAGATTGGCACAGGCACAGGGACATGGATGCGGGCATGGGGATGCAGATGCAGATGCAGGCACAGGGACATGGATGTTGGCAGATTGGAAACATAAACACAAGAATAAAAAAGTTAAGACAACTCATCAGACTCATTGCAGAGGCAGGCAGGCAGGGGTGGCCACAACAGGTGTGGCCAGGTGAGGTCAAGTGTGAGTCGGCAGGCATGAGTGCAGACAGGCACAGGCATAGGGACATGGATGTGGGCATGGGGATGTGGACGCAGACATGGGCACAGGGACACGGACATGGGCAGATTGGAAATGTGAACACAAGAATAAAAAAGTTAAGACAACTCACCAGACTCATTGTGGAGGCAGGCAGTGTAACTGGCCTTGGTGGACATTCAACTGTCTGCACCCATGTAAGTTCTGCAACCAGGCAAAGTGTTTGCAGCTCCCTGTACTACTACATGTGACCCTAGCTTGTATGGGTCTAGATTTTTTTGATTACTCCTTTGTTCCCCTTCGAGACTCCCCTTTGTACTGTTATTGGGACTCCCCTTGTTTTATATATTGCTACTGCTCCATTCAGCACTTATCTCCTTTTGGGCCCTAGGCCACCATCTACTATAAGTAGTTGACTCCTTGCACTATGTACTAGCAAGTTGAGTCTCTTGTCAATACAACACAAGTGCTCTTCTTCATTAGCCAGAGTGGCCACTGTGAAGCACTGCAGTAGGCAGGAACTCTACAATCCCTCATACTCTATCCATCATCCAAGTCATAGCACGACTTGGCTCTCTTTTTGTTTGCGTCTATTTGTCCCTACCAAGAATCCTTGGTGGTGACAGGCAGGCAGGGGCAGCCACAAGAGGTGTGGCCAGGCATGGTTGGGTGTAAGTCAGCAGGCAGGTGCAAGCACAGGAAACCAGGTGGAGGTTGGCATAGCCAGGTGGGTGGAGGCATGGACAGGTGCAGCCAGGCACAAGCAGGTGTGGGCAAGAGGCAGAAAAAATTGACTCACACACATGGCACAGGTGGGTGAGTATGGTGGACACAGGCAGCAGGCACAGGTCTTGTTCAGGTTTGGAAACACAACAAGTCTGTTCTACACATGATGTGGTGTTTCCATGCCATTTTGCACCCACTCACCTGGCTCCAGCTAGCTTTTTTTTTGCAGTTGATTCCCATGGGTGTGGCAGACAGTGTTGTGCCAGTGATGACTTGCATTGTTAGTCATTGGTCTGTTGTTGTGACTAGTCACTAACTAGTTACTGACCATGAAAATGACTTGACTTTTTTCCAAATTTGGGATGGTTAGTCATCAATCCTTTGAGGACATGAATCTCATCAAATGGGCCTTAGCCATGCTCAGAACACACCAGTCTGTGCTAACCAGGAGCATGCACATGTCTCCTCTTCCCTCCTCCTTCATCTTCCACACCCCCACACCCTCACTGCTCTCAAATAGGGAATGGCACCAGTACACCCACAGGTGTCTGAACCCTGACCCTAACCTGCCATTACCTTCAAGCATGTGTATGGGTTCACTGTAGGTTACACAGGATATCCCCCTTGCAATATGCAACCAGGCTGGCACTTGCCCATGCATACCTGCCTGCTTGCACATTCACATTCCTGCCCATGCACCTACACCTACACCTCCCTTCGCCCACCTGCCTGCCCATGCTTGCCTTGCCCACCCATGCTTTCCTGCCCGTGCCCACCTGCCTGCACCTGCCCATGCACACCCACCTGTGCCTTCCCATGCTTGTAAGGTATGCCCCAGATCCATGCTCAGATCCTCATTGCCATGCTAATCTCGTGTTCACTGCCCCTTCTCACCTCTTGTCCACCACCATGCTTGCCTCCTACATCTCCCCCTCAACTACTGATGCAATATACTGCCTGTGCCTGTCTGTGCACACTTGCCCACCCATCTCTGCCTGCCTGTGCCTGCCCATGCACACCTGCACCTGCACCTGCCTGCATGCGCCTGCCTGCTTGCCTGCCCGTCTCTACCTCCCTGCACCTGCCCATGCACACCTGCCTGTCCATGCTTTCCCACCCATGCCCACCTGCCCACCTGCACCTGCCTGCACCTGCGCACACTTGCCCCCTCATGCCTGCCTGCCAGCATCTGCCTGCATGCACCCAACTGTTGGAATTTACAAGGGTACAGCACACATTACAGTCAATCTGCTGATGGGCAGCCGCATGACCCCTACCTCATTTACCTCTTTCTTTACTTCTGCATGCCATTACTATTAACTAAATGGAATGTAAGTAGTATAAAAAGGCCTCAGAAAGGCCCCATAAAAATCTACAACCTGCCAACACTCATCTGTTCCTGCCTGCCTGCACCTGCCTGCACGCACCTGCCTGCCCACATGCACCTGCACCTGCCTGCATGCACCCACAAGGTTACCTGGTTACCTCAAGGGTACCCAAGTATGTAAGTGCCTCTGTGTCATGGTGGACTATTGGGACGCTTACACTTACTAATCTTCTTACCTTATACGTACATATTTCCCACAGTCCGGCCAGAGTCGTCACCACTTCCCCCCCCTTACCTTACCATATCGCTATTACACTCCTGCCGATCCCTTCTGCTGTTGCGTTGCCTCGGCTTGTTACTAACTTACTTACACTAATCTGCCGACGGTTTTTGTGGCCTTACTGCCGCTGAAACACGTCAGATGCTGCCAAAGACTCCACTTAAATAGTCATGTATAAATACGCTCATAGAAGGGGACCAAAAGCCTTAAGCTTGGTCTCTTGTGAATCTTAGACATTCTCAGAGCAATCCTCCGAGTGATCCGAAGCTTCCCAGCCCCTTTCCCCTCCCACTTGCGCCCTAGAATGTACCCTAGGGTCTGCTAAGCGACTTAGTGATGCGTTTCACTTAATCTACCATATATAGTAAACCGAGTCCCGATTGGGAACTCTTTGAACTCCGACACATACATTAAGCGCTCAGAAAGGCGTTGCCTTTCTTCGCTTCAAACAAAGACGAAGGTCACTGAGTAACGGACCTCTCAGTGCTCTATAGAATCACCCTATCTGCACCAGAACACCCAGCAGGAGGGAGCAGCTCCTTCCATTCATGACCTTAGTGGCATACCGACGGACTAAGTGCAATACAAGGCGTATCAGCACTCCAGACATCCCTTCCTTTGGACACTCATCTTGAGTATCCAAATCGACTCCTTCACATCTAGATCCCCTTCCTCCTTCAGGAGATAGGGAACGACAGCAGCCAGCACCGCCACTACCCACAGCCGTTCTAACAAGGCGTTAGGACTCCACAGAAGATGACCAAGATGACGGTCACCAACGCAGATATCATCCTACACCTACAACAGAAAGACAGAGATAGGCCAGACGCCTCACCCCTCATAGCAAGAGAACGAGCAGCCAAGGAGGCTGCCAGACAGAAACATTGACAGAACCGCCACGCTCCATCCAGCGTGACACTCTGCATCTCAGTCATCTGCAACCGTAATATGGCCATATCCATACCTGCACCATACTGCAGAGGGGAGAGATACTGAACATATGGATGGTATATGGTCTGCGATATACTGTCCGCTACCATACATCATATGGCAGTGGCTGTAATACAGATGGTGTGCAGCCCTAATTTGGACACATCAGGTGAACAAGATTGACATTACCATTGACAATATGTCTGAGGCTGTTCTAATGTCACACTAGCTTAGAAACACTGTTTTTCATATGTAGAATACATGATATGATGCTTTATTATACAATTTGCAGTTGTGTGAATGCATCCACAAGTGACTTTTTTCCATACTGGGCAAAGTCAAGTCATTTGAAAGTCACTGACCACCTTGGTCAGTGACTTTTGATGACTTTGATGACTAGTCACTAACTGGCACAACACTGGTGGCAGACCAACAGTTGGCTACTTTCCACATCAGATTACATTATGTCACAGGCCCTGTAGTTTGGCTGAGCACGGCACTTGCCATAGGGTAAGCCTTATCACAGCAAAACCCTTTTGATAAGTCATTTTATTCAATGTGAAAACAATAAAAGTGAAACATATTACTTGCAGAAATGCAGTCACATGCATTTCCTGCAGCAGAAATTGCTAAGTCAAGTTGTTCATTAACCTTTATTATTTAGTACAACAGAGAAACTGATTTATTGAATGTTATGAATATATGTTGGATTTTACAAATATATGTTAGATTTACAGATATATGCTTGATTTTACAAATATATGAGTTCAATGTTACAAATATATGTTAGATTTACAGATATATGTTCAATCTTACAGATGTATGTTCAATCTTACAAATATATGTTCAATTTTACAAATATACTTAGGATATGTTGGGTTTTGACTATTTTTATTTAGTTTGCTAAATTTTAGGTTAGATTTGGAGAATGTTAAGACATTTGCAAATAAGGTTTTTCCTGACATATGTTGCAGAAAGTCATTCTATGCTCAAAAAGTCATTCTATGCTCAAAATAAGTCATTCTATGCTTTAACGAAGTCATAATAGTTGGGAGAAAAAGTACATGTAATTTTATAAAAGATAAAGTACAGAAAGGACAAAGAAAGACACATTTGAAAAGACAAAGTACAAAAGGGCACAAATAAGACAATGTCAAATAGACAAAGTACTGACACTTTTCCTGATGACTAGAGACTGTAGTTAACTAGGGGAGTCTTCCTCATTAGATTACAATCATTAGACATAGCCAATCATTTGTAGCCAGTAGCACAGTAAGTCCTACATGGGGTTCTGTTACCCTGAAAGGACGGTAATGGATTTTTTTTTTTTTTAAAAACATGTGTCAGCTGCATGTTGGCACAGCCACGCAGCCGCCAAGTCATAATATACACAGCCATTTGACCGGGACCTGCGTACGTTCTCATCACCCACATCATATCACCAGACTGAATCCAAATTCATTTGGCACAGTGTATAAATCTAATACCAACTACACTATGACTAGCTTTGAGTGTGGTAATATGTGGGTGTTTTTAAAGGACTTTTGTTCTAATCGAGTGTCCACTTTCAGTGTTTGTGCGGCGGGTCTGTACCTGTGCTGTGGTGGTTACCTCAAAGTTCATGTCTGATGCTCCTGTTCATGGGTGGTCAACAGATACAATTGTTGAGACAGGCCAGTAGCAACCAGATCTATTGTACCTGGATCTCCGGAGTGCTTGGACCAATAAGAATGAACAATGTAATGCAGCAATCGGTCTGAGAATGTAAATAGATAAATAAACCGCACTATCATTATGATTACAGACAATCCCTAGCATATGCGTGAACACATTCTTTTATATGCACAAAGAATAGTAGCTAGAAATCATTGTTATACATTGTTCTACTGAACTGGTCATAGCACACTCATTACAGTATTTAAGGACGACTTCTATATGCCTAACACTTCAGTTGTGATAACACAAACTGAAGTGAGTATTATATTACACTGTATTTACCATATTAGGCTAACGCATTCCTTAGCGCTACTACTAGGTAAATTACACAGTATAGTTGTGATAACACAAACTGAATGCTACTACTAGCGTTATCTTATCTAGTTTACCCACTGCGCTTCAACAGGTTATGGGCCCTGCGCCCCTATAATAAAGTCCAAAGTAAAAGAAGATCACCACACAAGCTCCCTTACAATTTTCACACATCTTTTATCTCCCATAAAAGGCGAGCCTCTGTTTCATTTATGTCTGTAACCTCACTTCCCCGGCCCTTGGAGCTGGTGGATCGGCATAGACTGGGCCCCTAATCTGGGCTTCCCATGAGCGGTGCAAGGGAGCGTGGTGACGCAGAAGCACTTGCAAGTATTCCTCGGCCTGCACGTGAATTACTTACTAATATAGTAAAATTACAATACATCTACTTATCCCGGGGAAATGGACATGTGATCGCTGGCTAAGCACACATGGATGAGCTGGATGTGGCCTTACTGCCAAGATAGGAAACTGGGTGGGAGGCCCCAGGGACTATATGCCCACTGAACGGTTGGCAGACGACTCCCTTGCGGAGTGCTGTTTTTGGGTCTAGAACAAGGTGGGGGTGGTCACTCCCCTGAGCGCTTGGGCTCATCACAACTGCGGTGCGCTAAATAGATTAGATATAGTCCACTTGTATCATTCGCGTGCGCCGGCCCAGGGACTGGATCTTATCGATTCAGGGTGGACAGTTGATATGCCAGGGGTTCAATCGGATCTTCAATCCTGGGTCTGACAGCTCCTCTTACCCAGATTGGAAATTGTCACACAATTTTGAAGCCAATAAGATATGGCACCCTCAATTAGCTTCCCTCCTGCAGCTGTGATCGAGATCCTTGACGGATCTAACTGGCCGGTTTGGTCATCACGCATTCTCGCACTCCTCCGGATGAATGGACTCCGGAAGCACATCACTGAGGATACTCACACCCCTGATGATAAGGATTGGGATGCAGCAGAAGAAATGTTACTGGGCGTCCTAGAGATGTATACACAAAAGGATGTCTGGACTACCGTTGCAGATGATACCCGATTCACATCATGCATGTCACTGCCAAGGGTTTGACAGCAACAATAGACACACTAAGACGATAAGCTAGACCTCGAAGTGGTCTAGAAGACTTGTAGAGACGAAGTCGACATGTCTGTCGATGTCGACGGCTGGGTTACCGCTTGCTGAGCTCCGACTCAGTAGCCACCCGCAATGAAGTAGAACACTGCTAGTATTGAGACAAGAGACTCAACTTGCCTCTACCAGGCGCAATGAGTCCCCTAGATATAGTACATAGTACTTGAGGGCAGGCCTAAGGCCTGAGGGGCAGTGCGACTACCTATTTATATCTGAAATGCGAAAACAACAATAACAGCCAGTAGCAAAGGGAGCTCAAGAAAATCACAAGCTGATGTACACGAAATGGGGCACGAACTTGAAACAGGGTCCGAACACTCTAATTGGCCGGTTCCACAACTTACAGGGGCGCGATGGTGTTGAACCATCACCTCAGGCCAGTTAAAATGCAAGCAGAAGTGGGATGAACTCAAACATGCTTATGGCAGAGTCAGATCAATGTCCGCGTTCAATACTTGGGTCACTCTTACAGGCACCGTGCTGGAGGAAGCACATCTGATGCTCCTGCAGCTGCAGAAATTAAATGACTCACACATCACCCTCGAAAATAATGATATGAAGATTACTGATCTGCAATTTGCTTTTATTTTGATTAAAGCACTACCCAAATCTTACTTGGCAGTCGCCTCGACTATTTTGGTGACTGGCACTCCAAAGAACCTTTCCCCACAAACGATCCAGGAATGGATTCTAAATGAGGAAGGTCAACAGTCCGGACCTTCCGTGTCCCTGAACAAAGTAGCTCTGATCAAAAGGAAATCTGACAAGCTCGCCCACAAATGCTACTACTGTCAAAGGGCCGGGCACAAATCTAATGAATGTCGGAAGAAGAAGAAGGACGTGGAGGAAAAGGACAAGAAGGATAAGGCAGCACCGGCGCAGACCCCTGGCAAGGCGGTCAACACACACATCGTACCTACTACAGCTATGGTGTCACCGCCAAGGGTTTGACAGCAACAATAGACACACTAAGTCGATAAGCGAGGCCTCACAGTGGCCTAGAAGACTGATAGAGTGGAAGTCGACCTGCAAGTCGATGTCGATATCTGGGTTACCGCTTGCTGAGCTCCGACTCAGTAGCCACCTGTAGTGAAGTAGAACACTGCTAGTATTGAGACAAGAGACTCAACTTGCCTCTACCAGGCGTAATGAGTCCCCTATTTATAGTACATAGTACTTGAGGGCAGGCCTAAGGCCTGAAGGGGGCAGTGCTACCTATTTTAAAACCAGAACAATAACGACCAATGGCACAAGTCACTCAAGAAATCACAAGCTGATCTACATGAAACGGGGCACGAACGTGAAACAGGGCATGAGTCCTCTATTTGGCCGGTTCCGCAACTTACAGGGGCACGATGGTGTTGAACCATCACCCCAGGCCGGTTACACCACCCCTCTGCTAGACAGGATGCCCTCATCCTGTTTTCCTCCATGCCAAACGCCGGGCCAATTGTGGCCGCTCGACCCCCACCATGGGAATCTTCCTCGCGGCTCTTGCTGCCACAAGCCGGTCTTCGCATGCTTGTTTTGCAGCTTCGGACACTGCCAGATTTGCCTGAGCCAGGCGCAGCTCCGCGCGCAAAATGTCGGTCTTGCGATCCAGCACACGGTAGTGCGAGACCTTGGTGAGGAGGTTCCAGTCGTCCAAGGCGATGACCGCCTCTCGGAGTGGGTGGTAATCGATTTCGGTTCCCCACAAGTGGGCGCGGAACCAAGGTGGGAGCGGGGAGAGGGGGAAGTCATCGAAATTGGGGCGCACGTAGAGATCGATGACTTGGGCGTCGTGGTCGCCCGTTGCATTAGCCGCCAGTCCGGCCACTCGTCCATCATCCAGCTGTTTGATAAACACGGCGGGTTTCTCGCCGTCGGGGGTGGTGATAGTAAAGTCGGGGAGCCTCCCCTCATTCTCGACGTATCCGTCGGGGCATAGGAGGGGCTCTCCATCAATTTGTTGAATGCGGGCCTTAAGCTCGCGGTTGTCCCAATTGATCTCTTCGAATTGTCGCTTGAGGCATCGCGCCTCGTCTTGGAAAAGGGCCTCCCTTTGTTGAAGGGTGGAGGCAAGACCCGAGGCCAGCTGGCGAAGCTGGACGGGCCCCAGGTTTTCGTATCCGTCGAGGACGGATCGGACGGTGCCTGGGAGAGGGGGCCTTCCCAGAAGGCGTTAGTTTCTAGGTCGGGGAAGGCACCAGGGAGGCAGATGGAGCGGGAGGCGGGCATGGCAGTGGGCTGGTCGGTGCTGGTGGCTGTGGTGAAAGGCTGGCCATGCGCCTCAACCTTGATGCTCGAGGAAGGGGGTGGAACTGGGGTTGGAGCGGGAGAGGACATTGCGAAGTAATGATGCTGTTGAGGGTGGAAGATGTAGAGGTTGTTGTTTTTGCCGGGGGTTTCTGCTTCCCTTTTATGCTTTCTAAGGGCCGGCGCTTGTGATACTCCCAAGGAGATCCAGGGCGTACACCTGGTCAGCTGGTTCCCAGGTGTTGTCACTTTCTGGATAGCCCCGCCACTTTATGAGGTACTGGAGCTTCTTTGATCGCCCTTGATGGCGATGATTTCGGATTTGTTCCACCTCGTATTGTTCTTCGCCGTCAATTAGATCAGGGGGAGGCCTGGCATAATTGGGTCCGTGGGTGTCCGTTTCCCTGTATGGGGTAAGAAGGGAGGCGTGGAACACAGGGTGGATCATCCATGAGGCTGGGAGCTGGAGCAGGAATGCGACCGGGGATACCTCTTTGAGGATTTTGAAAGGGCCATATCTTTTTGGGTTTAATTTGGACCCTTGATGCCGGAGCTTCAGGTGGGTCCCCTCTAGCCACACGTGGTCTCCTGCTTTGTATTGTCCTGGGGGTGTTCCGGCCGCCTTTTTATTAATGGCTTCGATCGCCTGTTCCCGTGCTTTCTCCATTCGCTGCACCCGTTGTTCAGCCGCTTCATTGTTGGTCCGGATTCCCAATCTCCGGTCCAAGCGTCGGTTCGTAGCCGATGAGAATTTGATTGGGCGATAGCCCGGTGGTGCTGTTTCTCCGGTTGTTATGCACTGCTGTCGCGACTGGACCCATTCCGTCCAGTCGTCTGGTTGTCCACCCGTCACCAATCGCAGGTATTGTTCTATCCATTGATTTTTGCGTTCAGACAATCCGTCGGTTTGAGGATGGGCTGCGGTGGACAGGTTCTGCTGTATTCCGAGCCTCTTCGTGAGTGCCTTCCCGAAACTTGATGTGAACCGTGGGTCCCTATCGCTGATGATCTTCTTCGGCAGTCCGAACCATGGATATAGGTGGTCCAGGTAGAGTTGGGCGATTCCTGGCCCTGTGATGTTGGTGGAGCAGGGGAGAAACAGGGCGCGCGCGAGCATCCATGGTCCACGATGGTTAAAATCGCGTCCAAGCCTCGCTTTGGTGGCAACCCGGTGATCAGATCCATGGCTATGGTCTCGAAGGGCAGCGTTCCTGGCATGGAGGGGATTCGGTAGAGGGGACATAGGGTCGATGGGTCAGTATTTTGGCCTGCTGGCATGTCGCGCATCCCCTGACGTAGTCCGCAACCCACTCTTTCATTTTTGGCCACCAGTACCGTTCTTGTACCTTTCGCAAGGTTTCATCTCTCCCTGGATGGCCAGCTGTGGGCACGTCATGGGCATTTCTTACAATGGCTCATCTGAGCTCTCTAAGGTTTGGTACAATGGTTTTTTCGTGGATTGTTTGCATTGCATGGATTCTGTGGGGTGGAATGATTGTGACGTCCTTGTTATCGTCCTTGCCGTGATCTGCATTTGATGGTCTAGACAAGGCGTCCGCTGCGGTGTTTGTCTTGCCTGGGATGTACTCCAATATGTAGTCGTATTCTTGGAGGTCAGCGTGCCACCGTGCTGTTCGTCGGTTCAGATTTCTTGGCAACTTCCAGTATTGGAGGTTTGCGTGATCGGTTCGGATGATGAATGGTGTCTTTGTCCATCCTAGGTAGTGCCTCCAATGGGCCAGTGCTTTCATGACAGCTAGCAGTTCTCGTTCATAAATGTCGTAGTTTCGTTCAGTGGGCATGAACGTTGCTGAGTAGTATGCTACTGGATGTAACATTGGTTTGTGTCGTTGGGCCAGTGTTGGTGTGAGGTTATGCTGTCCCTCCTGCGAGAGCACGGCGCCCACGCCGTATGCAGATGCGTCGACGTGTAGTGTGAATTGTTTTTCAACATCTGGTTGGATCAGTACTGGGCTACCGCACATTCTGGTTTTTAGCTCCTCGAATGCTCGCATTTGTGCTTCTCCCCAATGCCAGGGTGTGGTTTTCTTTGTCAACTCGAGCAGGGGTCGTGCGATCTTTGAGTAATTTGGTACAAAGTAATGGTAATAGCCCGTGAACCCCAGGAAACTCCTGATGTCGGTTGGGTTCTTTGGTGGGGACCAATCTGCGATCCCCTGCAGTTTCTTGGGGCTCATCCTGAGGTGACCTTTCCCTACAATGACTCCTAGGTACTCGATCTCGTCCTTTTCGAATTGGCATTTCTCCGGCTTCAGGTACAGGTCGTTCTTTTCTAGTTTGTCCAACATACGATGGACATATTCTCGGTGTCTGGCAGTGTGCTGTTCCTCTGTTTCGTGCGGTCGTTTGGCCGTGTGAATCGCGATGTCGTCCATGTATACTGAGAGCCAACCTTCTCCCACTTCTTGTCGGAAGATAGTGTTCATCATCATCTGGAAAGTTGCCGGGGAGTTGGTCAGGCCGAAGAACATGACTGTGGGTTCAAATAGCCCTTCATGGGTGAGGAAGGCGGCTTTCCATTCATCTCCCTCTTTGATCCTGATGTTGTTGTAGCCCCATCGCACATCTACTACCGTGAACTTTGTACATCCGCTGAGTCGATCTACGACTTGTGGGATGAGGGGCGAGACATTCCTGTTCTTTTTTGTCCATTTGTTGACAGGTCGGTAGTCCTGTACTGGCCTTAATTTCCCGTCTTTCTTCTTCACAAAGAAGAAGTTAGCTGCGTATGGTGATTTGGAAATGCGAATGGTTCCCCTTTTTAGGTGTTCTTGCACAAACTTGTGCATCTCGGCCTTTTCTTCTTGTGTGAGGGGTAGTAGTTGTCCTGGCATGGTATCGGGCGCTCCTCGCAGTAGCTCAATGGCGTGATCCCATATGGTTGAGCTGGGCATTCGTTGTGACTCTTCTTCACTGAAGACTTTTCTGTGGCACCTGTATTCTGCTGGTATGGCGTTGTTCGGTTCTGGGTCGTCCGTAGCACCTCCTATTGTCACCCTTCCCAGGAGATATGTTTCGGTACTTTTCGGATTGGTCGTGGTACGTTTTTGGTTCGTGGTACATTTTTGGTTCGTGGTACGTACACCGCTTTGGCGGCGTTTGGGGCTGAGAGGATGATGGGGAGATGAGTGAAATCGATCCATCCTCGTTTCCAGTCGATTTTTGGTTGGACAGAGGCGAACCATGGGTATCCGAAGATGGCTTTGTGGTCTCCCAGGTCAGAGAGGAAGAACCTCTGGTTCGTGGTTTGGGTTCCTGTCTTAAATTGGAGGTCGGTATAGTATTTGAGCGCTCCGCTTTTGTTTTCTGTCCCATCACATTGAACAGTGGCCTTGGGTTTGCCAATCGTTGATGGGGAGTCGAAGCCATCTGGCATAGTTGAGACTCATGAAATTTTCTGTGGCCTCTGAGTCTATGAGGGCCACTCCTTCGGCTCTTTTCGCAATTGATCGTGCATAGAATCGGACTGTCATAGATTTCTTGCTGATATATACATGTTCTCGCTATGGATTCGCCTAAGCAGGGCCGATCTGATTAGGCAGAGGGAAAATCCTGCGCTACCCCCCATTTCCTTTGCTAGTTTGATCTGGTCCTCGAGGGACATCCCCTCGAGTTGCGCTCGCATAGTGGCCACGGAGGTTCCTTCTGATGGTTCTGCCATCTGGTAGTCCTGATCTCTTCTTCCTGGAGGTCATTGAGGTTGGCCTGTCTGGGGCCTTGTCTGTATGGATTCCTCGGTTGCTCCCTCCTTTCTGGGCAGTTGCGGGCGAAGTGCCTTCTTTTCCACAGTTGAAGCATCACGCTGCCTCGTATCCGGGGGCCAACACATTCCCCCTTGCAGGAGGTCCTGTCCTTTGCCTCCAGTTCCTCGTCCTCTCCAGTTGTTGGGGGTACGCCCTCTTGATAGGTCCATTGGTACCGGGTGTTATTCATGGATGGTGGGGCATTCGTCGAGTTATATTGGGGGCGATTCCCCTGATTGTCCTTGGTTGCCAGTTCCTTTGCTGGAACGGTGGTGGCCTGGGTGGATTGTTGAATTGCTGGAATGGCGATTGCGCTCCCAGGTCTTCTTTAAGATACCATCTATAATGGTCTTCCCCTGTGCGATGGTTTTAACCTTTTCCTTGAGGTCATGGTAGTTGAGAGGGATTGGTGGCTTAAGCGTATCGTGTAGGAGTGAAGCCGGGATTCCTTGGAGGAAGATGTTGTATGTTTCCTCATTTCCCAGCGTGTATCCGCTTTCCTTGCCAGGCTTTCGAACCTGGTGATGTACTCGTCGTAGTCGGATCCCTTCATCCGACAATCTCTGATTTCGTTCCTGCCCTTGGGCTGCTTGGGTGTCTTGGAATTGTTGACTAAATTCCAAGAGGAATTGATCCCATAGTGCCGGGATGTTATCTTGGGGCATGTTCAATCTGTCGATCCATTCGCCCATGTCCCTGACCCATTGGGCTGTTCTCGCCTTTTATGAGGGTAAGGGTGAAGGCGATTTTCTTGAATGGGGAGTTATATCCCGCTACATCTGCATTTAAGCGCAGATACCTTTGACTTCTTCATGAAGTCGTCTGCTTTGGATCTTTCTCCCGTGAAGACTTGTGGGAGTGCTCCCATGGTTTTTACGTCGGCGGCCGCTGCCACCGGTACTTGTGGCATTCGGGTCTGGTCCTGGGTCCTCCAGGTCCTCCAGGTCCTCCTGGTCCTCCTGGTCCTCCAGGTCCTCCACTGGGTCCTCCTGGAGGCCCTGCCCTTTTAAGAACTGTCTAAGGACGTTCTGGATGTGTTGTGGCGTGCTTTGGGTGGTTGTGGATGGTTGGGCGGCTACGGCTGTGGCTGTAGTGGTCTGGGTGGACATGGTTTGTGAGATGCTGGGGATTCTAGCTCCTGCCGGGATAGCGTCGGTGGGTAATCCCTGTAATGGAGTGAGGGTTCTGATGGGAAACGCTGGTGCCTTTTCTCTATTGGTGTGATTTTGATTCTGTGGAAGGCGTCGTCGATTTCCTTGACTGCTTCGTCTGACTCGGTGTCTGAGACGACTCTGGCTCTTCTAGTTCTTCGCAAGAAGCTCGTCAGCTTCTGATCCTCTGTGTCATATTCTGTGTAGCTGTGGGACTGCCGCTCCTACGGTGTATCGTCTCTGTTCCAATGGACCTCTTTCCACCTGTCGTCGTGAATGCACACCAGCTTTGGGTCGGTTGGCGCTTTGCCTCTTGGTGTGACGATAATTTGTATATCCTGATCTGTGGGATTCGCTGGGTGTTCCTTTGAGATTACCAAACTCTGTGGTTTCTCCTGCCTGCAACAGCGTCTACCCAATCATGGTCGTAGTCTGCAGTGTCCTTCTGAACTGCTAGCCATATTGAAAAACAAGTTGAGTCTAATGTCACCGCCAAGGGTTGACAGCAACAATAGACACACTAAGTCGATAAGCGAGGCCTCACAGTGGCCTAGAAGACTGATAGAGTGGAAGTCGACCTGCAAGTCGATGTCGATGTCTGGGTTACTGCTTGCTGAGCTCCGACTCAGTAGCCCACCCGTAGTGAAGTAGAACACTGCTAGTATTGAGACAAGAGACTCAACTTGCCTCTACCAGGCGTAATGAGTCCCCTATTTATAGTACATAGTACTTGAGGGCAGGCCTAAGGCCTGAAGGGGGCAGTGCTACCTATTTTAAAACCAGAACAATAACGACCAATGGCACAAGTCACTCAAGAAATCACAAGCTGATCTACATGAAATGGGGCACGAACGTGAAACAGGGCACAAGTCCTCTATTTGGCCGGTTCCGCAACTTACAGGGGCGCGATGGTGTTGAACCATCACCCCAGGCCGGTTACACATACAATGACAAGAAACAACCACTGAAGGAACAGAATGCATACAATGCTTCATTGAAGGGCTCACAAATGCAGTCAAGAAAAAGATGCCACAGAAGTTCCAGACATACAAATAGGCCAAGGACAAGGCTGTCCATATCACAAATTGCAGAAGATTCTTCACCAACTCCAGCAATTGAAGAAGGGTGGATGGACAGATACACAAGGACAACAGCAAGGGATACTGTTGCCTCAGCTACCCAGTAGAACCAAACCAAGCATCGATGCTAGGAAAGAGTATAAATGATAGAAGGAGATGAGACAAGCACTAAAAAGGCAAGAAGTGCAATTGGAGAAGCTGTTAGAGGAAGAGGGCTGGCTGTTTGAAGCACACCCTGGTGTGTACTCCCTGCCATCAACTTACAGTGGAACTATAGGGTTGGACACACAGACAGAGGGAGAAAACCCCTCATCAAATGAAATAACTACCCCTTCCATCAATGACCTATGTAGCCAGTTAGAGAACCTAGCAATTGAAGACTGCAATGAAGCATGAATCACTTTGTGGATGGCCCACCAGGTGCCATATGATGCCATGATCCAATCGGTGTGGAGAAAAAGGAGTAATAGTGAAGGCATCTATCTTTCTATCAGAAAGTCAATGCAGCTACATGTTTTTATCCACCTGACACACAAAGAGATGATGTGATCACACTCTGGACTCAGGAGCCATAGAAAACTTCATCAGCGAAACATACACTTGCAGTTGAAGCTACCCCTCAAATGACTTGCCTACACAAGACCAGTATTCAACATAGATGGGACACCCAACAAAAATGGACATATCAGCCACTACATAGACTTAGAGATGCAAATGGGCAACAGAGGACTAAGCTATGTTTCTTTCTCACTGATATCAGTGAACAGAAATCATTTTAGGGTATCCATGGTTTGCTGCCATGCAACTGAATATTGATTGGGCTAGAGGATGGATTGATGCCAAACAATTACCCCTCATCCTCCAAATGCCTGAGAAACCAAGGACCCACATAGGCACATGTGATGTCACACCAGCAGGAAGATAAATGAAGAATCACCCTTATGTACCTCCAAACAGGTCACTTTACATAGCCCAAATCTAAATATCTGAAGAAGTGACAACCATGACCAAGAAACAAATGCTAGTGTCCAAACTAGCAGAGGTGGTTGGGTCACAGAAAGGAAGCAAAGAGATACCAGCTGAGTATTGTTGCCACCATCATGTCTTCAGTGAAGAAGCTGCACAACACTTCCCAGAACCACAAATATGGGACCATGCCATAGAGCTGAAACCTAACACCCCAGCAATGATACCAGGGAAGGTTTACCAACTGATACAGGACAAACAAAAAGCACTCCTGGACTTCATCAAAGAACAACAGGCAAAGGGATACATCAAACCATTGAAAAGCCCCTATGCTGCACCTCTTCTTCATCAAAAAGAAAGATGGAAAGCTACAACCAGTACAGGACTACTGATGCCTCAATGAATGGACTATCAAAAATCACTACCCACTGTAAGGATCGTCCTTACCTTACGCTCAGATCATGCTGGACCATGCCTCCCAGGAGCGCCTCCTGTGCCCTGAAAACCAACCATCTCCCATCCTCCTTCCTTTTCATCACCCACTCTTGTCGACTCTTCTTTCTCTCCTTCTGCTGTGTTTTGTTCTCCTTCATCTGGCTGCTTCATCTACCACCTCTGCAGTCTGGTCCTTGCCTCGGACGTTTGCCTTGGCCCCTCAACTCTGTGCTGACCTTCCCAACACCTAACCATGTGAGTTGTGTGTCGACCATGGCCCTGTGACTCGCTCCATACATGTCACAGCACCCAACTTCACAACCTCTATCCACTCTTCCTTTCATGACTCTGCCTTTCAGCCTTCCCTGCCTTTCATCTTGTCTTCCTTTCATTGCCTCGCTCACCTCACTTCATCCCTGAGCATCGCCCAACAGCTGTCCCCTGCATTGCTGGCTCCACTCCAGCTGCTCTCAATGCCACTCGACTTTTGTTCAAGTAGATCCGTGCAGACCACGTTGCCTGTCCTTGATGGCCTCATGTTGTTGCCAGTCAATCTGATTGGAGAGCTGAAGTTGGATCCTGGTCCTGGTTACCATATAGCTCATGTGCCCACTGTCGTCTTTGTTCTTTCTTTCTGTACTGCATTCCCTTTGTTCTCCCTTATCGCCTTCCACTTCCACTTCATGTTCATTTTGCTTACCCTTACCCTTCATGCCATTATTCCCTTAGTCCTCTTTATGCTATAAACTATGCTGACCCCATACGATACAGTCTGAAACGGTCACTTTAGGTATAGGATTGATATGTATATAAACCCCCTGCATTTGTCATGAATCTCCAGACCCCATTGAGCATGCCTGTGCCACTCTCTCCCTCTTCGTGTGATCTTAAACTCTTGTGGAACACATCTGTATCTTAAGCTCTCAGGATCTCCTTGTCTCTCTCTCTCTCTCCTCTTGTTCTCTCTCCCAGTTCACTTCTTTTGTTTTACAGGGTCTGTCTGGCTTCCCATGGTCGAATGCAACCCCTAAGCAAGCCATTCATTTGGAGCCCACCATGAGGGAAGCACCCAAGACCCTTGTTCCTCTGTTGCAGCTGTGATTCTCACTAGCTGCTCTTTCATCATATCTACTCTCCCCACATCCCTTGTATGAGCAAGAGGAAACAGCCCCTCTGTGCCGCAAAAACTGCCAAATCAGGACCGCCTCCTAGCTCTCTGGCCACACCGATCCCACCTTCTTCTTGCCCCAGTGCAACTGCCTTCTGATACCTTCTCCCTCAAGCCTCTTCCTCACTTGTTGCATCTACCTGGAACTCCCTGGTAGCTTTCCAGACTCTCAGTTCTCAACCCTAGCTAGAACTGCCTCACCCGATCTTGACCCTAGCCTCTTAGCACCTCAGTCCCAACTTGTTTTGCCTACATTACAGCTCCAGTTACCAGATCCTAGCACCATGACACTGGTTCCCCACAACAGCCCTGCCTCACTTCTCCTGCAGCATTGCCAGCACCTCCTGATACTGCAACAGTTCAGTGCTCAGCTGCTGTTGCTTCCCAATCTTCTGCCCTGCTCATGCTCCAGCCTTCAGCCTCTCAGCCTCCGATTGCACCTGTCCCTCAGCCCCTCAGCTCACTCATCTGACAGTTCCCCACCCTGTCACCATCGGTCGCCCTAATCTCCCAGCCCACAGTCACCTAGACCACCACCACACAGTCATTGCCCCCATCAGTCAAGTCAGCCTTGCCACCGGTCCCCTCTTCCACTCGCCCACTGCTTGCTCCAACCCCTTCACTTCAAACCACACTCCCACCTCTGGTCCCTTCTCATCCTGCTCCACCGCCTCCAGTTTCTTCTGCTCCTCAGCCTGCCACATTCCCCACCACACTCACAGCTATGTCATCAAATCTGTCCAGTCCCACTGGAATGCCTGGATCTGGTGACTCTCAAGCCCCCTTCTTCACAGGGCAAGCAAAAGATTCCTTATCAAAATTTCTGTGTGCGTACAAAAGCTTGGCCACAAGCCACAGTCTTTCAGACATGCAGAAAGTTGAGCACATCCTCAACTATATTCCTTCTGCTCTGCACAACTTCTGAGACTCCATTGATGGTTTTGCCACAGGAGACTGGAACACCTTCCACACCATGCTCATGCACTTGTACCCCGACACCTTGGCTGTTGCTTGATATACCAAAGAAGCTCTTCAGAGTTTGTAGACCTTTCCTGCCAATCATGCATGCACAATGAGGACAACGTTTTGTCCTACCACCAACGTTTCATTCACATTTATCAACAACTCCAGAAGTTGCAGCTGATCCACAACTCTAAACGTGACTTGGAGTTCTTCAAGGGCTTCCACCCTGATGATTGTGAGATTCTGGCCAACAGGATCTACTCCATGAAGCCACAACACCCACTGCATCAACCATATGAGTTCGATGATGTCCTCACTGCCACCCAGCAGTATTTCACCAATGCACAATTCCATTGCCCTCAACTGCGATGTCTTCACAAGCATTTGGCAAGTCACCTTGACCCGCTCCCTGCCTCAGAGCAGTGGTTAAGCTCAGAAGTCTGCAACCCATGTTGCGAAAGCTCTCGTGACCATGACTTACCCCACGACTACAATCGTGACCTCACTGCTGTCCATGACTGGGTCCAAGACAAGCACCATGCTCAGGACTCCTCAACAGACCAACCCAATTATGAGACCAAGATGGTCTGCTTTGCAGACCCTCCTCCCATGCCCCCTACCGATGATAAGGACATGGATGACATTGTCAGGAAGATGCATGGACTCTTGGTGTGTGATCCTGATTATGCAGTGCCCTACTCACAGTGCCTGCGCCGCTTCCCTGAGATTGTAGGACAGATACCTGCACTGGCTTGGAGCCAAAACACTGTGGCTCTGGCATACCAATCTCCTGCAGGACAAGCTTGGCCACAGTCTGAATCTGCCACAACCCACAAAACCTGGTCTCAGCCTGCTGCTTCCAGCCCACCCATTATCAACCCCAATGTCTTTTTCAATAACAAACCCAAAGCTCGGCAGTGCACCTTCTGCACACTACCTGGGCACATCATCCGCAGATGCCCCACTGCAGAAGAGTATTGTCGTACAAACTGTGCCATTGTTATCAGTGACCACATTCACCTTCCAATGGGTCAGCCAGTCCCGAATGATGGCAGCAGGCATGGCCTCAAGTACGCTATTGACGCTTGGCTTGCTACCAATGGTGTGCCTCATAACCTGACCACTGGCACTGCTGCTCCTTCCATGGCAGCTACATTTCAGCATGATCCCCCTCCTCACATGTCACTAAGCTTCAAAGCTGTAGGATCCAAAACTCCCTTAGCTTACATTACCGAGATCACAGATCCCACTGACAATGTCACACTGGACTGAGCATGGCAGTTCTGTCGATGTTTCTGTCTGGCAGCCTTCTTGGCTGCTTGTTCTCTTTGTATGGGGGTTAGGTCATCTGGCCTGTCTCTGTCCCTCTGTTGTATGTGTAGGATGATATCTGCGTTGGTGACTGTTGTCTTGGTTGTCTTCTGTGGAGTTCTAATGCCTTGTTAGAATGGCTGTGGGTAGTGGTGGTGCTGGCTGCTGTTGTCCTCTATCTCCTGAAGGAGGAAGGGGATCTAGATGTGAAGGAGTCGATTTGGATACTTAAGACATGTATCCAAAGGAAGGGATGTCTGGAGTGCTGATACGCCTTGTATTGCACTTAGTTTGTTGGTATGCCACTAAGGTTGTGAATGGAAGGAGCTGCTCCTTCCTGCTAGGTTTCTGGTGCAGATGGGGTGGTTCTATAGAGCACTGAGAGGTCCGTTACTCGGTGACCTTTGTCTATCTGAAGCAAAGAAAGGCAATGCCTTTCTGAGCACTTAACATATGTGTTGGAGTTTGAAGAGTTCCCAATTGGGACTCAGTTTACTATATATGGTAGATTAAGTGAAATGCATCACTAAGTTGCTTAGCAGACCCTATGGTACATTCTAGGGCACAAGTGGGAGGGGAAAGGGGCTGTGAAGCTTCAGATCACTTGGAGGATTGCTCTGAGAATGTCTAGGATTCACAAGAGACCAAGCTTAAGGCTTTGGTCCCCTTCTATGAGTGTATTTATACATGACTATTTAAGTGGAGTTTCTGGCAGCAATTGACCTGTTTCAGTGGCAGTAAGGCCATGAAAACTGTCAGCAGATTAGTGTAAGTACTTTAGTAAGTAGCCAAGGCAACACAACAGCAGTCTGGAGTGGCAAGAGTGTAATAGAGGGTGTGTAAAGTAGGGTGGGGGAAGTGATGATGACTCTGGCTGGACCATGAGAAATACATACATATATGGACAGAATATTAGTAAGCATAAGCATCCCAACTGTCCACCACAACAGATGATGACATGTTCGACTCAGACAACTCAGACGATGAAGCCAACATCCTCAATAACAAACTTTACAATATGTTTGGGGTTTTTGCTTCTGAATGAAAACGGTGTGGCCTCAAATCCACCACCATCTCCACTCCTGCTGCACCAATCCTGCCACCTGCACCAACTCTCATTCCTGCCCCCACACTACTGGCACCAACACCACCAATTCTCCCCACAGCTCCACCCCCCACTTCTTCTGCACCAACACCTTGCACTCCGCAATATCATTACCAGTCAAGTTCAGAGGACCAGGAGTTGACAAAACAACTCCTCACCTGGCTGCTTGAGGGTAAGCTCACCCAGACAACACCCACTCATATTCTTGCTGCCAGTGCTCCCATACGAAAGGACCTGGCGGAGTGCCTCTGTTCTTGCCAAGTCGAGGTCACCTCTTTCGCCATGGCCAACAGCTCTCCTCGCATAGCCCCTGTCCATCTCACCTCGTGGCCCAAACCAGATTACTCTCTCCCCCTCAGGGAGATCGATGTTCTGGTTGAAGGATCAGCCATGACAGCCAGAATTGTGGATTCTGGCTCACAGATCATCACAATCTGCAAAGACCTCGCAACCGAGGTCAGCGCCCACATCTCCACGAGTGTCCAGCTCAAAGTGGAAGGCACAAACTCAGCCACTAACTGGACCTTGGGTTGTGCTGAGAATCTAACTCTTCAGGTTGGTGATGTACCCTTCAAAGTGCATGCTCATGTTATTGAGCATGCCCCCTTCTGCCTCCTGCTTGGCCATCCCTTCCAAAAGATCCTTCAGTGTACAGTTGAGGATCAGCCCAATGGTAACGTAGATGTCATTATCCGAGACCACTGTGATCACATGCGCCACATGGTCATCCCATCCTGGGAGTGCCGCACCCAGGTAGGATGCGTGTGTATCCTCTCAGCTCAGCTAAAGCCTCCCCCCATGCATGACCATGCCCGAGTGATTCCATCCCACTACCACTGTCACTTCTGGTCCCTCATCCTTCCCCATCCCCTTGCATGCCTACAAGAAGGTCACTCACAAGATCCACCCCATCCCTGCGTCCTTGCCAGAGGACTTCTGTATCATGTGCAGATGACCCAAAGACCTGCTCCTCACCCTCCAGCCCCTCCCCACCCACCCTCCTCCCTTCACCCCAGGCGCACACCTCACACAAGAGTGCTTGGATGCTCTGGACCTCAATAAGTATGACTTTCTATGGCCGGATGAACTCACTCTCATGCAGTATGTCCTCAAGGCGAATGAACACACCCTCATGTGGACATATAAGGAGTGTGGCTGCTTCTGCAACAATTACTTTGCACCAGTCAAGATTCCTACAGTTGAGCATGTCCCATGGACACACTGGAGCCTGCCAATCCCAACTGGCATCCTCGACGAGGTCATTGACCTCCTCAAGTGCAAGATCGCAGCGGGTGTGTACGAGCCATCCAATGCTTTGTACTGCTCCCACTGGTTTTGCATCAAAAAGAAGAACAGGTTGCTGTGACTTGTGCATGACCTCCAGCTGCTCAATGCGGTCACCATCCACAACACAGCAGTTCCCCCCTTCATAGACCAGCTCATGGAAAGCATGGTGGCACATGTGTGCTATTCCATCCTCAACCTCTTCATCAGCTACAACCATTGTGCACTCAATGTCTCCTCACATGACCTCACCAGCTTCCAAACCCCTCTTGGTGTGCTTTGGTGCACCGTTCTCCCTCAAGGATCTACTAATGCCATCACTGTCTTCCACGGCGATGTTTCCTTTATCCTTGAGCCAGAAATTCTGGATGTTGCCAGGCCCTTCATCAACAATACCACCATCTATGGCCCTGCCTCACACTATGAGACCCCAGGCAGGGGATTTGAAACCATCCCCATGAATATGGGCATACACCGCTTTGTGTGGGAACACTTATGCGATGTCCATTGCATCCTCCACCACCTTAGGCACACCGGAGCTACCATCTCCACACCCAAGATCTCCATTGCTGCTCCCAAGCTTGCTATCCTTGGGCACAAATGCACATACAACAGCCGCATGCCACAAGACTCCAAAGCTGACAAGGTGGCCTCCTGGCCCCCCTGCAAAAACCTCACCGATGTCTGTGCCTTCCTTGGCCTTGCCAGGTACATGCATATCTGGATCAAGAATTATGCCTTGATCACTTGCCCCCTCATCAATCTCACGCGCAAAGGAGTTGACTTTCAATTGGAAGACCAGCATCAACAAGCAATGGACCAACTCAAGGAAGCCATTTCATGCTTGTCCACCCTCATCCCGATTGACTACTCCTCCTCCTGCCCTGTCTTCCTGGCAATCGACTCCTCTTGGTGCGCAGTCGGCTGGATTCTCTCGCAAGAGTGTGAAGACGGCCAGTGAAGACCTTTGCACTTTGGTTCCATTGCATGAAACGAGTGTGAATCCTGCTATTTGCAACCAAAAATCAAGCTTTATGGGCTCTTTTGGGCCCTTTGTGCACTCTGCATCCATATTGTTAGCATTACTAACCTGGTTATAGAGATGGATGCACAATACATGCATGGCATGCTCTGCAACCCCAATATACAGCCAAATGTGGCCATAAACTGCTGGATTGCTGCTATATCACTCTTCAACTTCAAGCTCATTCACATCCCCACTGAAAAGCATACTGCCCCAGACGGTCTCTTGCACTGTGAACCGGTTCCAGGCGAAGATGACACCAACAACGACCCCAAGGAGTGGATTGATAACATCCTCTCCCTCAGCTTTTGGGCCAACGATCGCCCATGCACCCAACACCTGCTGGCTCAAATCTTTCAGGCCCTGGTGGGAGGTGCAGCCACCTCTCTGACCTTGAACCACACTCATTTGGCACCTGTGGGCAATCGCAATGCCAAGCTTGAGCACATCCGCACATTTCTGGCTGATCTAACCCTTCACCACCTTCCCCTCAACGAGCATGAGCAACTCATCAAACACGCCCATCCCATTTTCACCCACAATGGATGACTCTGGCATCGACAACTGCTAGGATGACACCAGCTCGTCCTATCCCCCTCACAGTGAGCAGCAACCCTCCATGACGCACACGATGGATTGGGTCACAAGGGGTACTACTCAACGCTATGTACCCTCTTGGATGGATTTTGGTGGCCCAATCTAGCTGCTGACACCAAACAGTATATCCAATCCTGCCACGAATGTCAAATAAGGCAGACCACCAAAGTCTGCATACCACCCATCGTCGCCACCCCCACACCACTTTTTCACAAAGCCTACATTGATACCATGATCATGCCACCTGCCTCAGGGTTCCGTTACATTGTCCAAGCCCACTGCTCCCTCACAGCTTGGCCTGAATGGCACACCCTTTACACTGAAACTGCCCACACTCTTGCTTCTTTTATCTTTGAAGAAATCTTGTGCCAATGGGGTGCAGTTGAGGAGATCATGACTGATAATGGCACTGCATTTGTCGCTGCACTTGATTTACTTACTGACTGCTTTGCTATCAGACACATCAGGATCTCAGCATACAACTCTCATGCCAATGGGATTGTTGAGTGGCAGCACTGCATGATCTGCAAATTAATCGTCAAGGCCTGCAAAGGTAATATCTCGCAATGGCCAGCTGTTGCCCTGCACACCTTCTGGGCTGACTGCACAACTACCTGCAAAGCCACCGGACACACCCCCTTTTACATGGCCCACAGCATTGAGCTGCTTCTGCCATTCAACATCACCCTTGCCATGTTCCTCATGCCCAATCTTGCTAAACCACTTTCCACTTCAGACCTTATTGCCACCCACACATGCCAACTCCAAAGGCATGAGGACGACCTTGCCACAATCCATGGTAACGTGCTCTGTAGCCACTTCACATCTGTCAGACAGTTCAAGCGGACCTTTGAGAAGACGATCCAAGATTTCGACTTCAAGCCTGGCACACTTGTCCTCGTGTGCAATTCGATCATCGAAACCAATCTCAGCTGCAAATCTAAGCCTCACTACCTTGGACCAATGGTCGTCGTGTGAAGGACCCCCAATGGTGCATACTGGCTGGCAGAGTTGGACAGTACAGTATCAAGGCTGCAATTTGCCACCTTTCACCTTGTTCCTTACCATGCATGCTTGTGCTCCTCCATCCCAGTCACACGCCTTGTTGATTGAGCAGATCTCACCAAGATCTATCTTGATGATGATGTAGAACAGGCAGCTGACTGTGATTCTGAGCCTAATGGCGATGATGATTGACTCATACACATAAAAGGGCATGTTTTACTATCATTATCTAGGTGTTTGACTGGGGATGGTCAAAATTTTACACCCCCCAGCTAGTGTAAGGATTGTCCTTACCTTATGCTTGGATTGCACCAGACCATGCCTTCCAGGAGTGCCTCCTCGCACCCTGAAAACCAACCATCTCCCATCCTCAATCCTTTTCATCACCCACTCTTGTCAACTCTTCTTTCTCTCCTTCTGCTGTGTTTTGTTCTCCTTTGTCTGGCTGCTTCATCTACCACCTCCACGGTCCAGTCCTCACCTCGGATGTTCACCTTGGCCCCTCAACTCTGCACTGACCTTCCCAACACCCAACCATGCAAGTCGTGCATTGACCATGGCCCTGCAACTCACTCCATACATGTCGCAGCACCCAACTTCACAACCCCTATCCACTCTTCCTTTCATGACTCTGCCTTTCTGCCTTCCCTGCCTTTCATCTCATCTTCCCTTTCATTGCCTTGCTTGCCTCACTTCATCCCCAAGCATCACCCAACGGCTGTCCCCTGCATTGCTGGCTCTGCTCCAGCTGCTCTCAATGCCACTTGACTTTTGTTTGAGTAGATCCATGCAGACCACATTGCCCATCCTTGATGGCCTCACGTTGTCGCCAGTCAATCCAATTAGAGAGCTGAAGTTGGATCCTGGCCCTGGTTACCATATAGCTTGTGTGCCTGCTGTTGTCTTTGTTCTTTCTTTCTGCACTGCATTCCCTTTGTTCTCCCTCATTGCCTTCCACTTCCACTTCACATTTGTTTTGCTTACCCTTACCCTTCACACCATCATTCCCCTCAGTCCTCTTTATGCTATAAACTATGCTGACCCCATATGATACAGTCTGAAATGGTCACTTTAGGTACAGGATCAATATGTATATAAATCCCCTGTGTTTGTCATGAATCTCCAGACCCCATTGAGCATGCCTATGCCCCTCTCTCCCCTCTTCATGTGATCTTAAACTCTTGTGGAATGCATCCATATCTTAAGCTCTCAGGATCTCCTTGTCTCTCTCTCTCTCTCCTCTTGTTCTCTCTCCCAGTTCACTTCTTTTGTCTTACAGGGTCTGTCTGGCTTCCCATGGTTGAACACAACCCCTAAGCAAGCTGTTCACCACTGCCACTCATACCTGAGCTCATTGCAAAAGTACAAGGTGCAAAGCTCTTCACCAAGTTTGATGTACAATGGGGCTATAACAATATATGCATCAAGAAGGGAGATGAATGGAAAGCTGCATTTATCACTAATCAAGGGCTGTTTAAACCCACTGTTATGTTCTTTGGACTAACCAACTCCCCAGCTACATTCCAAACCATGATGAATGTGATATTCGCCCAGGAAATGGCAGAAGAATGGCTGATTGTATATATGGATGATATACTGATTTCCACCAGAGATGTCACAGTGCAGCTAGCTGGCAAGCTAGAGAACTGCGGGGACATCCTGTGAGGGCTGGGAGAGCCCAAGGATGGGGGCTGGTGAGTCCCTTGAGGGCAGATTGAGGAGTTAGTGCCCAAGGATAGAGTCTGGCAAGACTCTGGAGGGCTGATCATTAGGTAATAAGGAGGTAAGTATGGCTCATGAATGTTCAAGACAGGATTTGGAAGTGTGGCCCAGTTATGCTGTTCAGGCCAGCGCATGCAATATGGCATGGACAATGCTTAGTAGGACGCCTGCAAGGCAGGATAATGAAGCTAGGGCACTTGAGGGCTTGGGAAGTCCCTTAGTATTGCTAAGGTATCAGTCAGTGCTTTAGTAAGTGCACTATCTTTAGAGTACTGCTTGGTGAATGGATTGCTCAGCTTACTGTACTACAATTACTGTACTATACTATTCTGGACTAGGATCTAGGCCTTGGGCCTGTAGAGTATATAAGTGCATTAGGTGCTCAGGCAAGGGCTCCCTAAGTTGAGTCTCTTGTCCTGTCCCTGTCTAGTTCTTGACTAGGAGTATACAGGCTTTTGTGACCTTTGTTATTGCCCCAGGGGGAGACTTGTGGCATGCTTTCTACTCTCTGTGAACAGAGTGGATGTTTCACTCATAGCTTGGATTCAGCTGCTATAGTCACAGTCTATGCTGGTGACATCAGACTTGACTTCTTATCCATCCATGACTCCCTAGAAAAGAAGAAGCAATGCTCCCACCAGCAGTACTGCAATATATGCATCAGGAAGTCCTTAAAGAAGAGGCTGAAGAACAGCAACAAGAACAGGAGCAGACTGAAGTGGCAAAAGTGAAATTGCCAGAGATGTTTAGAGGAGACCCCTTTAAAGCTGAGGACTTCATCCACCAATGTGCTGCTTACTTTCAAGCTCATGACAAAGAACCAAGACTAGCATCAACAGCTGCCAGAGTAGCACTCACTCTTATGCACATGAAAGGGGAAGACATCAATCAATGGGTTGATCAGATGCTGGACTGGTTAGAGCTCCAAGACCCTAACAACCCAAGAATGGGGGAAGCCTTTGTAGAAGTGTTCTGAGAACAGTTTGTGCCTAAAGGACAATGGCAGGGTGCCACCAGAGTAGAGATGAGGTGGCCATACATTGCTGAGTATATCTCTGACTTTGAGTGAACATATGATGACAAGAAGTGACCACTGAAGGGAACAGAATGTGTATCACGCTTCATTAAAGGGCTCACAAATGCATTCAAGAGAAGAATGCCACAGGGATTCCAGACATATGAATAAGCCAAAGACAAGGCCATCTGCATTGTAAATGCACAAAAGATTCTCCATTGACTCCAACAGTCAAAGAAGAGCAGATGGATGGATGCACAAGGACAACAATGAGGGACACTGTTGCCTCAACTGCCTGGCAGAACCAAGACAAGCATCAATGTGAAGAAGGAGCATAAATGACAGAAGAAGATGAGACAAGCACTAGGAAGGCAAAGGGCCCACTTGAAGAGGCCATTAGAGGAAGAGGGCTGGCTGTTTGAAGCACACCCTGGTGTGTACTCCCCACCATCATCTTACAGTGAAACTACGGAATTGGACACACAGGGAGAGAAGGAGAACCCCTCATTGAATGAAATAACTACCCCTTCCATTGACAATCTGTGTAGCCAGTTAGAGAACCTAGCAATTGAAGATCATGATGAGGCATTGAATCACTTGTGCATGGCCCACCAAGTGCCATATGATGCAATGATCTGATTGGTGTGGAGGAAAGGAGCAATAGTGAGGGCATCTATCTCTCTATCAGAAAGTCGATGCAGCTACATGTTTTTATCCACTTGACACACAAGAGAGATGACTTGATTGCACTCCTGGACTCAGGAGCCACAGAGAACTTCATCAGTAGTGCATATGCTCAACAATTAAAATTACCCCTCAAGCAGCTTACCCACACAAGATCAGTGTTCAATGTAGATGGGACACCCAACAAAAATGGACACATCAGCCACTACACAGATTTGGAGATGCAAACAGAACAACAGTGAATGAAGCTATGTTTCTTCCTCACTGATATAGGCAAACAGAAAGTCATTCTAGGATACCCATAGTTTGCTGCTATGCAACCAAATATTGATTGGGCCTGGGGATGGATCAACACTGAACAACTACCTCTCATCCTTCAAACACCTGAAAAATAAAGGATCCACATAGGCACATGCAGTGTCACACTAGTAGGAAGACAAACAACAAAACATCTGTATGCACCTCTGAATGGATCACTTTACATAGCTCGGACTCAAGTACCTGAGGGAGCAACAAATACAAGTGAGAAGCAAATGCTAGCATCTAAACTAGCAGAAGTGGCAGGATCACAGAAAGGAAGCAAAGAGATACCAGCTAAGTATCATCAATACCATCATGTCTTTAGCGAAGAAGCTGCACAACACTTCCCAGAACCATGGATATGGGACCACACCATAAAATTAAAGCCCAATGCCCCAGCCACAATACCAGGGAAGGTATATCAACTAACACAGGATAAACAAAAGGCACTTTTGGACTTCATTAAAGAACAACAAGCAAAGGGGTACATAAGACCATTGAAAAGCCCCTATGCCACACCCTTTTTCTTCATCAAAAAGAAAGATGGAAAATTGTGACCAGTATAGGACTACCAATGCCTCAATGAGTGGACTATCAAGAATTGCTACCCACTGCCACTCATACCCAAACTCATTGTGAAAGTACAAGGTGCAAAGCTCTTCACCAAGTTTGATGTACACTGGGGTTACAACAATATATGAATCAAGAAAGGAGACAAATGGAAGGCTGCATTTATCACTAATCAAGGGCTGTTTGAACCCACTGTCATGTTCTTTGGACTAACCAACTCCCCAGCCACCTTCCAAACCATGATGAATGCAATATTCACACAGGAAATGGCAGAAGGATGGTTAATTGTATATATGGATGACATACTGATCACCACCAAGGATGACGACAAGTTCCATGAAGAATGCATCCACTGCATGTTGGAGAAACTGTGATTACATGACCTCAAACCAGAGAAGTGCACCTTTGAGCAACGAAAGATCAAATTCTTAGGTGTTGTACTTGAAAATGGCACTGTACAGATGGACCCAGCCAAACTTAAGGGCATAGCAGACTGGTCACCCCCACAGAGTGTCACTGATGTATGTGCTTTCCTAGGTTTCACTGGATTCTATTGCTACTTTGTCCCCAATTACTCAAACATCACACAACCACTTATCCAACTAACAAAGAAGAATGTGGTGTTCCAATGGACACCTGAGTGTAAGGCAGCCATTGAAAGACTAAAGAACCTCATGTGCAGCTGCCCCATTCTATGACAACCAGACTACACCTGTGCATTCTTCCTCACCACTGACACCTCAGCATATGGCATGGGCACTGTACTCTCGCAGGAGGGAGAAATCAACCCCTGGACCCAAAGACCCATGCTCTGCCTGGTGGTGTACTACTCAGCCACCTTCACCCCAACCCAGTGCAACTATGACATATATGAACAAGAATTCCTGGGGGTATACATGCCACTTATGAAGTACAGACCCCACCTAGCAGCTATGAAAATCCATGTTACCATCCTCACAGATCATGCTAACCTATTGCACTGGAAGTCACCCAGAAAAGTCAACAAACAAGTTGCATGATGGTTCTCAGACCTCCAGGACTTCAATCTCATCTTCAAACATGTCCCTGGGAAGATCCACACCACACCTAACATGCTATCATGACCATCTGGTGTAGACAAGGGAGAACAAGACAACAAACAGGTAACACTCATAGCCCCAGAATTATTCATCAAAACAATGATAGCTACACCTCATGTGATTCAAAAACAAGTAATTGAAGCACAGGAAGTGACCCACATAACCATGGAAGAATGGTGCAACATGAAAGGAGTCTGCAAACTCCCAGAAGGATATGTAAAGGATAATAAGTGGGCAGTACCCCCAAACCAACAGCTAAGATGTGATATCCTGGCACAGTACCATGACTCACCAACTGCAGGACACCCAGGAAGAGACAACACAATTGCACTAATGACCCAGCATTACTGGTGGCCAAAGATAAATGCATGGATCAAAGAATATGTCAAAGAATGCATGGTATGCCAACAAAATAAGATATGTACCTTGAAGTCAAAGACACCCCTGTACTGCATCCCAGGAGACTCAAGTGGATGACCATTCAATACAATAGCAATGGACCTCATCACCCAACTCCCCACATCCAATGGGAAAGACTCAATCCTCACTGTTGTCAACCAGGGATGCTCTAGAGCAGCCATCTTCATCCCCTGTAACATGACAATCACCAGTGAAGGAATAGCTAAGTTATACCTTCAACATGTATTCCCATGGTTTGGTGTACCCTCAAAAATGATTTCAGACAGAGATCCTCACTTCATATCCTACTTTGCCACAGCCATCACATTGAAGCTCAGAATTAAATGCAACATCAGTATAGCATTCCATCCACAGACTGATGGGCTGTCTGGGTGTAAGAACCAATGGGTAGAGCAATACTTACAACTGTATACATCAGTGAGGCAAGACAACTGGGACAAATGGCTCCCCATTGCATCCTTTGTACACAACAAATGGCCAAACACCACCACAAAGCTAAGTCCACACAAAGTCCTATTGGGATATGTGCCAGCAGCAGCTGAGGCCATAGTCCCAGAGACAAACAATGCAGCCACAGAGGATAGACAGAGCCTTATCAAGGAACATCAGAGCACAGCAGTATATGTGCTCAATAAAATTGCACAAGTCACACCACCAGCGCAGTATAAAGAAAGGGAGCAAGTATGGCTCAAAGCTAAGCACCTCACACTCCCCTACTAGTCTATGAAACTAGCCCCTAAACAACACAGCCCCTTCAGAATCCTCAAGCAGATCTCCCCTGTTGCATACAAACTGGAACTGCCAGCCACCTGGACTATCCACCCTGTGTTCCACATGTCATTACTCACTCCTTACAAAGAGACTATGGAACACAGAAAGAATTACCAACACCCACCACCTGAGCTGGTAGATGACCAAGAGGAATATGAAGTGGAACAAATTATCAGTCATTGCTTCCATGGGCAGCAGAAGAAGCTGCAATCATTCTTATAAAAGAGAGTCGTCCCCTATAAGGCAATCCTGACTGACTGACTAAGCACTGAGTAAGCCAAAAGCCACCCTCACTTCAGTATACTGCTGCTTACTAAGCATTAAAAAAGCGTCCCTCTGCTCTCTGGAAAAGGAAACCCTTTCTCACTTCTGTACTCTGCTGCTTACTAAACTTGCATGTGCATGTGTCTCTGAACTGCTTACTAAGCTGAAAAATCGAACATGCAAGTTCTAAACATCACAAATAAGTATTTTGCACCTATACAATATTATTTTCTCTGCTAAAAATTGCTAAAATTCCAGAAAAAATGGGTTCTGACTCTGGCAAACATGACTACCTTTGCAAATAAACATTTGCATCCCCACTTCTCTCCCATGCTTTATGGGTTGCTTATTTAATCTAAAAACTCGCAACTCTCCCACACTTTCTGCACACTTTTGGGCAGCACCATGGAATATTATTTTCTCTGCTAAAATTTGATAAAATTTCAGAAAAAAATATGTTTTTACCTGGCTCAATATAACAACTGCCTTTATTTTTATAACCTTTAAAATATTATCTTCTATGCTAAAAATTCTGAAAATAATGGGTTTTAACTGCACTACTTATGTAACTCTCCCACACTGTTTCCCACACTTTTATAACTACCTTCACAGATAAACCTTTGAAATATTGTCTTCTCTGCCAAATATCAACTATAAATTTTGGAAAATATTGGCTTTTAATATCACCAACAATCTATTTTTTATAGGACAGATAATTCTGAATAATATTCTGTCTGCTAAATATCATTAAACAAAAAAATCAGAAAATATGCATTCTTTACAAAACTAGGAATCTATTTTTCCATGGTAAAATACAGCTAAGGAATTAAGAAAATAAGGGGGGAGAGATAGAGAAATGGCAAAACATTTTATAAAATAGTGAGAAAGGAAAAGATTAAGATGGGGGGATGTAATGAGTAGAAGGGTAATGGGTAGGGGTAATAAGAATGGGGGGTAATGGGAAGAGAAGATACTGTACCAATTGAATCAATTCATCAGTCATGGGTCACAGGCCAACCTGATTTGACAAAAAAGGTCATGGATGTCACAGGCCCTAGAGCCAAGTGATGAAACCATATTTTGGTCTATAAAAATGCCTTCAAAAAGTCCTAAAAATGTTAAAAATTACTCAAGGGCATTTTCTGACAATGAAAGTCTCTGTTGGAATAGATAGTACTAAATATATGTAAATTTTATCAAGTAAGTCCATGTTTCCTTAATATTTATTGTCATTCCACATCCAACCTATTAGCATCATCATGTTGCATGAAATTTAAGAAACAATGCTGATCCCAATGAGGGCCCAACAATGCAACAGATGCAATACATTGGAATTAGGATATAGAGATGTAAGCACATGCCTTGCTGTTGCCTTAATGTGCACTGCTATAAATTAATACTATCATTCTGCACTGCTAAAGTGCTACACAAAACTACAGAAAGGAGGAGTGGTAGCTGGTTGTTGTAGGCAAAATTCCAATTTTTTTTACCCCCTGATGAATCTTTTTTGTAGGTCATAACAAAATACCCAAACTAATGAAACCATAATTTTATTAGGGAGGTCACAGGTCACATGGGGTGATGAATTAATTTAATTAGTATAGTTATATAGATAAGTGTAATATAGATGGATGGGTGTACTGTGAATGGATGTAATATGTCTGAGATAGATAGAATATAAATAAGAGTAATATAGATAAGGGTGATATATCTCCCACACTTTCTGGCACATATTTTGGGTAGCACCATAAAATATCTTCTTTCTGCTCAATATTGCCTACTGCTTATTTAAGCTAAAAATTTGCAACTCTCCCATACTTTCTGGCACACTTTTTGGGCAGTATCATAGAATACTGTTTTCTCTGCTTAGAAATTACCAAAATTTTGGAAAAAAACTAGGTTCTGACTTGGGCTTAATAAAATAACTGCCTTTGCAGATATTGATTTTTTTTCTCTGCCAAATATCACAAGAAAGTTTGGCTTTAATGTCTTCAATAATCTATTATTTCTAGAAAGAATAATTGCCTTTGCAAATAATTAGTTTACATACTTCTGATTATTATTTGTTCTGATAAATATTACTAAACACTTTGAGAAATTATTTCTTTTAGTATAGAAAACTAATCATCAGTTTTTCCCACTGATATATTCCAAAAGATTGAGGAAATAAAGAAAGAAACTGGCAAATTATTTTTTCATGCTAAAATGCAACTAAAGATTTCAGAAAATAATAAAGAAAGGGAAGATTACAATGGGTAAAGGGAAGAGGGAGAGGTTAATGAGATAGGGGTGATATAGCCTCATATAGGTAAGGGTGATATAGATGAGTGAAATATAGATAGGCATAATATAAATAGGGGTGTTACTGCCTTAAAAAGGTAGATAGCATCAGGTGTCCAGCATGTACAACAGACAGAGAGACCAGTGCATTTCCTATCATATAGCCTAAAATATCCATATAAACAATGCCCATACATTTTACTATGGAGGACATAGCAGATGGTTATGGGTGGTATTAAATTATTATGTAAAGTGCTAGACAGGGCTCAATACCCAAGGTGCACTAAGATAGACTCAAAAAAAAATAGGGGTGTTATGGATGAAGGTAAAACAGTAATATAGATTAGTGTTGCTATGGCTTAAGCTGCATTTTTTACTATCTTATGCAATAAATTATATAAAGTCATGAATATATTCATGTAGATATATCCATATCAGGAGCCAAAGGTTACTCAAGACAACTTTTTGATCCAAACAACAGTTCATGTCTAATTTAACAGGCTTTGAGATAGCTTAGCTAAGCTAATTTTCAAGCTGGTTAAATTATGCATAAACCATTGCTTAGATCAAAAAGTTATCTTGAATAACCTGTGGCTTCTGATATAGATCTATCTACATGAATATTAATAGTGATTATATTAAAGATAGTAAGAAGGAGAGAGATAAATGGTAGAATTAGAAAATGGAATAAAAAGGAAAAGATAGAAAGAAGAGATATGATTGTAATAATGAGAAGCAGAGGTTTGGGGGCGCAGCCCCCAACAAGGTGAAGTCCTATGCCATAGGCATGGACAGAACCTTGTATCTCATACACTGGCAGGGTTACTCAGCAGCAGATAACACATGGGAGCCTGCAGATCAGATATTTGTGGACACCTTGGTTAAAGCTTATCACTGGAAACACCCCTTAGAAGAAGGGCCCCAACCTCACATATGTAACCACATCACACTAGCTAAGTTCCTATGTGCACACCTCAGCTCCCTGACAAATTCTGGGTGGATTGGCCAAGGGATCATGCAGGGAACATCTAGTTCCCCTCTGCCACCTGCCTCTACAGGGTACTCTGCATCTGGGCATGCCCTTACAAAATCCACAAACACAGGCCCTACTGTGATCCCACACAAAGTGTGCATGTGCCAAGATGTGGAGGAGAAGTCCTCAGTAATAAAGAGGGGCAGGGAGAGAAGCAAAAAGGAGGGACCAAAAGCTAAGCCCCCATGTCCTCCCCTCAGAACTGCACCCCCTATTGTTCCTATCGCAGGTGTGGGCATTACTGGATTCCCTGAAAGGCCATTCAAAGCTTTAAGGCCTTGGAGAACACCAACACTGACTTTGACCCATGGAAGGTCTGCACTCACAGGGTGGCCTGCATTGTTAGCTGCCACAACATCCCCCACTTCTACCCCTCTCAGTGCAGGCCTGTTGAGGCCATTTATTGTCCCCATCCAAGCAAATGGTTGCTCATTGAAGTGATGGAGGCCATTCATTGCCGTGCTTAAGAACTCAAGGCAGCCATCAGCCACAGTGTGGCCTCTCAGCCTAGCAAGAGGGTGATGTCATGGTGCAGCTAGCTGGCAAGCTAGAGAACTGCAGGGACATCCTGTGAGGGCCAGAAGAGCCCAAGGATAGGGGCTGGTGAGTCCCTTAAGGGCAGATTGAGGAGTTAGTGCCCAAGGATAGAGTCTGGTGAGACTCTGGAGGGCTGATCATTAGGTAATGAGGAGGTAAGTATGGCTCATGAACATTTGAGACAGGATTCAGAAGCACAGCCTGGTTATGCTGTTCAGGCCAGCGCATGCAATATGGCATGGACAATGCTTAGTAGGATGCCTACAAAGCAGGATGACAAAGCTAGGGCACTTGAGGGCTTGGGAAGTCCCTTAGTATTGCTAAGGTATCAGTCAGTGCTTTAGTAAGTGCACTATCTTTAGAGTACTGCTTGGTGAATGGATTGCTCAGCTTACTGTACTACGATTACTGTACTATACTATTCCAGACTAGGATCTAGGCCTTGGGCCTGTAGAGTATATAAGTGCATTAGGTGCTCAGGCAAGGGCTCCCTAAGTCAAGTCTCTTGTCCTGTCCCTGTCTAGTTCTTGACTAGGAGTATACAGGCTTTTGTGACCTTTGTTGTTGCCCCAGGGGGAGACTTGTGGCATGCTTTCTACTCTCCGCAAATGGAGTGGACATTTCACTTGTAGCTCAGATTCAGCTGCTACAGTCATGGTCTATGCCTGTGACAAGAGATGACAACAAGTTTCATGAAGAATGTGTCCATCACATGTTAGAGAAACTGCAGTTACATGACTTGTACCTCAAACCAGAGAAATGTGCCTTTGAACAAAGGAAGATCAAATTCTTAGGGGTGGTACTCAAAAATGGCACAGTATAGATGGACCCAGCTAAGCTTAAGGGCATGGCAGACTGGTCACCCCCACAAAATGTCACTGATGTGCACACATTCCTAGGATTCACTGGATTCTACTGCTATTTCATCCCCAATTACTTAAACATTGCACAACCACTTATCCAACTAACAAAGAAGAATGCAGTATTTTGATGGACACCTGAATGTAAGACAGCATTCAAGTGACTGAAAACCCTTATGTGCAGCTGTCCCATTATATGACAACCAGACTACACCCATGTGTTCTTCCTTGCCACTGATGCCTCAGCATACAGTGTGGGTGTGTCACGCTGGACGGAGCATGGCGGTTCTGTCGATGTTTCTGTCTGGCAGCCTCCTTGGCTGTTCGTTCTATTGCTATGAGGGGTAGGGCATCTGGCCTGTCTCTGTCTTTCTGTTGTAGGTGTAGGATGATATCTGCGTCGGTGACCATCGTCTTGGTCGTCTTCTGTGGAGTTCTAACGCCTTGTTAGAACGGCTGTGGGTAGTGGCGGTGCTGGCTGATGTCGTTCCCTATCTCCTGAAGGAGGAAGGGGATCTAGATGCGAAGGAGTCAATTTGGATACTCAAGACAAGTTTCCAAAGGAAGGGATGTCTGGAGTGCTGATACACCTTGTATTGCACTTAGTTCATTGGTATGCCACTAGGGTCGTGAATGGAAGGAGCTGCTCCTTCCTGCTGGGGGTTCTGGTGCAGATAGGGTGATTCTATAGAGCACTGATAGGTCCGTTACTCAGTGACCTTTGTCTGTCTGAAGCGAAGAAAGGCAACGCCTTTCTGAGCGCTTAACATATGTGTCGGAGTTCGGAGAGTTCCCAATCAGGACTCGGTTTACTATATATGGTAGATTAAGTGAAACGCATCACTAAGTCACTTAGCAGACCCTAGGGTACGTTCTAGGGCGCAAGTGGGAGGGGAAAGGGGCTGGGAAGCTTCGGATCACTCAGAGGATTGCTCTGAGAATGTCTAAGATTCACAAGAGACCAAGCTTAAGGCTTTGGTCCCCTTCTATGAGCATATTTATACATGACTATTTACGCAGAGTCTCCAGCAGCGTCTGACATGTTTCAGCGGCAGTAAGGCCACAAAAACCGTTGGCAGATTAGTGTAAGTAAGTTAGTAACAAGCCGAGGCAACACAACAGCAGAAGGGATCGGCAGGAGTGTAATAGCGATATGGTAAGGTAAGGGGGGGGAAGTGGTGACGACTGGCTGGACTGTGGGAAATATGTACATATAAGGTAAGAAGATTAGTAAGCGTAAGCGTCCCAATAGTCCACCATGACAGGGTGCCATACTCTTGCAGGAGGGAGAAATCAACCCTCACACCCAAAAACCCATGCTCTGCCCAGTGGCATACTGCTCAGCCACCTTCACCCCAAACCAGTGCAACTATGACATATATGAATGAGAATTCCTGGGGGTATACATGCCACTTATGAAATATAGGCCCCACCTAGCAGCTATGGAAATTCCTGTTACCATCCTCACCAATCACACTAACCTATTGCACTGGAAATTGCCCAGAAAGGTCAATAGACAAGTCACACGATGGTTCTCAGACCTCCAAGACTTCAACCTCATCTTCAAGCACATCCCTGGAAAAATCCACACCACACCTGACATGCTGTCATGACCACCCAGTGTAGACAAAGGAGAATGAGACAACAAACAGGTAACACTCATAGCTCCAGAACTATTCATCAAAACAACAATAGCTACACCTTGCACAATTCAAAAGCAAGTAATTGAAGCACAGGAAGTGACCCACACAACTATGGAAGAATGGTGCAACATGAAAGGAGTCTGCAAGCTCCCAGAAGGATATGTAAAGGATAATAAATGGGCAGTACCCCAAAACCAACAGCTAAGATGCAATATCCTGGCACAGTACCATGACTCACCAACTGCAGGACACCCAGGAAGAGACAACACAATTGCACTAATGACCCAGCATTACTGGTGGCCAAAGATAAATGCATGGATCAAAGAATATGTCAAAGAATGCATGGTATGCCAACAAAATAAGATATGTACCTTGAAGTCAAAGACACCCCTGTACTGCATCCCAGGAGACTCAAGTGGATGACCATTCAATACAATAGCAATGGACCTCATCACCCAACTCCCCACATCCAATGGGAAAGAGTCAATCCTCACTATTGTCAATAAGGGATGTTCTAGAGCTGCCATCTTCATCCCCTGTAATACAACAATCACCAGTGAAGGGATAGCTAAGTTATATCTCCAGCATGTATTCCCATGGTTTGGTGTACCCTTAAAGATGATTTTGGACAGAGATCCTTGTTTCACATCCCACTTTGCCACAGCCATCACTTTAAAACTTGGGATTGAACATAACATCAGCACAGCATTCCACCCACAGACTGTGTCACGCGGGACAGGGCGTGGCGGTTCTGTTGATGTTTCTGTCTGACAGCCTCCTTGGCTGTTCGTTCTATTGCTATGAGGGGTAGGGCGTCTGGCCTGTCTCTGTCCTTCTGTTGTAAGTGTAGGATGATATCTGCATTGGTGACCGTCGTCTTGGTCGTCTTCTGTGGAGTTCTAACGCCTTGTTAGAACGGCTGTGGGTAGTGGCGGTGCTGGCTGCTGTCGTTCCCTATCTCCAGAAGGAGGAAGGGGATCTAGATGTGAAGGAGTCGATTTGGATACTCAAGATGAGTGTCCAAAGGAAGGGATGTCTGGAGTGCTGATACGCCTTGTATTGCACTTAGTTCGGTGGTATGCCACTAAGGTCGTGAATGGAAGGAGCTGCTCCTTCCTGCTGGGGGTTCTGGTGCAGATAGGGTAACTCTATAGAGCACTGAGAGGTCCATTACTCAGTGACCTTCGTCTGTCTGAAGCGAAGAAAGGCAACGCCTTTCTGAGCGCTTAACGTATGTGTCAGGGTTCGAAGAGTTCCCAATCAGGACTCGGTTTACTATATATGGTAGATTAAGTGAAACGCGTCACTAAGTCGCTTAGCAGACCCTAGGGTACGTTCTAGGGCGCAAGTGGGAGGGAAAAGGGGCTGGGAAGCTTCGAATCACTTGGAGGATTGCTCGGAGAATGTCTAGGATTCACAAGAGACCAAGCTTAAGGCTTTGGTCCCCTTCTATGAGCGTATTTATATACAAGTATTTAGGTGGAGTCATCGGCAGTCTATGACGCGTTTCAGCGGCAGTAAGGCCACGAAACTCGTCGGCATATTAGTGTAAGTAATCTAGTAATGAGCCGAGGCAACACAACAGCAGAAGGGATCGGCAGGAGTGTAATAGCGAGAGGGTAAGATAAGGAGGGGGAAGTGGTGACGACTCCAGCCGAGTTGTGGGAAATATGTACATATAAGGTAAGTATATTAGTAATCGTAAGCGTCCCAATAGTCCACCATGACATGATCCCCTGTTCAGAGTCTTTGCTGGTTGTGGTTGACTCTTTGGGGGCAGTGGCGGCGATAGTGGGTGGTGCTGCGACATTTTGAGCATTTCTTGACTTTGTTTTTGCGAATGGGGACTTCCTGCTCTTCAAATCCCCAGTCCCCTTCCACCTTTCTGGTGTGTAGATGGAGAGGGACTCGAAACCCTTTCAGGACTTGCCTGAGGGCCTCTTGTTCTCCGTTTCCCCAGGGGTTGTAATCTTGGAGACCTGTGGCCAATCTCCTATACCCATCAGCATCCTGAAGTGCTCCATACCACTCCATCATCCTGATCTTCTGGAAGGCTAGTTTGTTGTTCACCCGGGCAAGCTCTTGCTGGGTGTACATTACCTCCCTTTCCCACATCCTGTAAGCCAAGAGACCCGAGAGGAACGACTCGTCCTCTTCTTCAGTGGCGACTTCGGTTACTTTTCGGGCGAAGGGCTCTCTTCCCGAAAAGATGCGCTTCTGCACTGGTGTGAGGTATGGGCTCTTGTGTGGTACCGGGATGGGACGAAGTAGGGTGGTGAATACCTCTTCCCCTTTGCGAAGAGTGGTGCTAACGAGGGGATATTTTGGGTTGTCGAGGTGGTACTTGTGGTAGGGGCGAAGAGGGCCCCTCCTGTAATG
>WTXH01000226.1:0-57473 GCA_022376555.1 Russula compacta
AGACCATGGCACAGAAAGTCTTAGGCAATCTATAGAAGGTGTCACACTAGGACATCACATGTCTTAGTGTGAGGGTTCAGTTCAGAGTTTGGATGCCTTGTCCAAGTCTGGTTTCTGGTATGGGTTGGGGTTCGGAGTTCTGTCCTTAGAACTTGTATGGCTGTGGGTTCTGAATGGTGTGTAGCAGTGCCAGCTATTCTGTTATCACTCTAGGAAGTAATGTCTGGAGGTGTGACTATGTCTTATATCACACTTAGTTCATTGGTGGTTCACAAAGCTTATGAATGGAAGGGGTTCTGATGTCTGGTAGGAGCAGCTCCTTGGTGCTACAGGTGGTCATAGTATGTGACACATATTACAGAGGTCATAGTATGTGACTTGCTTATATAGATGGCTAGAGTTCCATTACTAGCAGCCTTTGGGTTTGGGTTCTGGGTGGGAAAGATGGCATCTTTCTGTCTGAGTTTGTTTGAAGTTTCAAGTGAAGAGCAAATGCAGCTCTAAGTTGATTTAGCAGGCCTTAGGGTACATTGTCATGGCCTGATAATGGCTGGTAAGGACTTGCAATACTCGTACAAGTACTTACCCATACAATTTCCTTTCTTCCTCTTGGTACCCTCTTTTCTACTTGATATGTGCCTCATTTCTCACTATGTACTTGCTGTGGCGCAGTCCCTTAATGGATGCATCATCTTCTCTTCTACCTTACTGCGGAGTACTGTACTATTTACTGTGGATACTGTGCACACGCAGCATCCAGAAGCGCAGCAATGCACAGCAAGCACAGCCTTGTCTCCCAGTAGTATATAAAGGCCCCAAGTTCTGAGGACCAGCCTTAAGCTTAGTCTTCTGTGCAATACAGGACTTTAGCCTTACACCAGAAGGGAGCGCCTCCCTATATGAAAGAGCAATCAAATCCCCTCTTGACTCTATTGTCATTCTCATCTCTTGAGACTAAGACTAAGAATTAGGCCAAGGCGGCTAGTACTAAGAACTAAGACAGACCTAGGACATGAGCTGGTTTAGTAACACAGCATCCTCATCGATACTTGAAACCGATAAATCAGCTCAGAACAAGGAGCGACTCAGGAGAACATTCAGTCAAGGGATGATGCCCTTAGACCCAATCCTCAGAAAGACACAAACCACAGTTGTGAAAGCCAACTGGGTTAGACACGTTAGAAAATGCATTGAATATGTGAGCTTCTTGAAAGCCATATGAACCAGAACCCTTTGGTCCAAGCCTAGACAAACTTAGGCTGAATGAAACCAGTCACTCAGAATTTACTGCATGAATTCTTCGCTCCAGAAACCAAACCAAATTGCTCAGGATTGCAAGGCAATCCTTCACTCACATCTCAGTTGTTGAACCACATCTCGAATACCAGTACAGAGAGACATAATCTGTCTTTTCCTCTCCCTTGTCTTCTAATGCCTTGTCCTCCTCATCACCAACCTCCTACTCCTATCCCTCCTGAGCACCACTGCTCACCATCACTACACCATCCACTTTAAGCCTGAAATAGGCTGACTTCTGCAGAAGACAACCATTGACATCAACTGAAACCTTCTTAAGACAAGGAAGGCCAAAGCGATTTGCAGAATCATTAGAACCGCATCGAAGAACCCTGACACGCCTATCCTGGGCATGACACCAGACCAAGCTTACCACAGCTTCACACATTGACAGAGCCCTACATATGCCGGGCCAGAAGAACCACCAACTAACTGAAGAAGAGTCCAATGAAGACTACTTCCTGACCTCCTGAACCATATCACAGGAGCACCCATCTTTTGGGTCAACCAACTGCCACATCTAGGCTATTACATCACCCTACCAGATCCCAGAAGGGAAGACTTACCAGAAGGACAGCGATCACCTGTCGACATCCCACTAGAATTCTTTGAAGGATTCTGGTTCACTTTAACCTACGAACATAACGCATATTGGGTCTATCCAGGAGATTGACTCTCTCCACACACCCTCAGAACAGGATATCCTCATATCCACGAACCCTATCACCCAGATTACCAGCCACCTCGATCACCTTATGCACCAGTGATCTTACCTCCCCAGCTTGAAGCATCGACATCACAAAGATCCACAGATCTTCACTCTCCCAGAGACACACAACCAGCAGTAGACTCATCTTTTGAAGAAGATATGTACCAGTCCAGCCCCTCAACCTCACTCGGAAGATGAAGCCAGTCCTCCTACCTACCACCAAGTCACTCCAGACACCCACAACAGGTGACACAGGACCACCACCACCTGTTGACAAAGAACCCCTCAACCCCATTGGGACGACCTACACATAGCAGCAGTCCAACTAGACGATCCACCAGCACCAGGACCAGATGAACAGCTCAACTTCCTAGCAGTTCACCAACTACCACCAGACACACCAGAGCCACTACCCAGATTATAGTTCACCAAGCACCCATGGCTCACCAACAACCACCGCCACAGCAACCACTAGCAGGAGGACCACCTCCTGGACCACAAGTAGCTGGAGTACAAGCACAGCAACCACCACTAATGGCAAATGGAAAGAAACCCTCCTTCCATATTTGCAGGAGATTGCTCCACATCAGCCACCTTCCTACAAGACTTCAAACTCTATTGGATGCTCAATGGAGGAAATACTACCATGGACCAACCATTCTTATGGTGGTCCTCACACTCTCTTTCATGAGAGGACCCAAAGTCAAAGACTGGGTCAATGAATGAATTAAAGCCCTTAACAAAAGAACCAGGGAGATGCCAATCACCCACCTGTTCCTAGAACTGATGAAGTCCTCTGGGCCAAATTTGAGTTGGCATTTTCCACCACTTTCACAGATACCACCCAGAAGACTAGAGCTACAGAAAGCCTATTCAACCTCTGGATGTCAGCCGAAGACCTCGATTCCTACCTGCCACCTTTAGAAACCTTGCCAACAAGTCCGGATACAACCTTGATGCAGAAGGAACCCTCTACCTTCTTGCCAAAGGTGTCCACATGGACTAGCCAATGCTGTAATGAGCAGAGACAATCCACGCAAGATTGGAACAGTTGGACCAATGCCCTACGCAAAGAGAATGACAAATTTAGACACAAGAATGTCCTATTGGGAAAAGAACCCAAACGACTTCTAAATGGCCCCTATGGACCAAGACCGGACAGTCCAATAACCAAGGACATCCCAACCCTTCTATCCAGAATTGAACAATCAGAACCCAATAGACCTGTCCCTATGGACATAGACTCATTCGAAAGGCTATCACTACCTGGAGAAAGAGAAAGCCAAGAAAGAAGGACGATGCTTTGAATGCGACAAACAAGGCCAATGGCTCACGATTGTCCTAACAAGAGATCTAAATGATCCTCCTCGCCTTCATCAAATCCATAGAAAGCGATGATAAGAAGAAGACAAACCTGACTCTGATAATGAATCCACCAATCCTTCCTGCTATCCCTGAACTCACTGCAAAGATGGTTTAATTCTCTGATGAACAGCGAAGAATGGGTAGAAGAGATGAAGAAACATGGTGTGGATTTTCAAGCAGCCTGAATCACTCGGCTATGATTCGGGCTATGTTCTTCAAAGACATGTTCATACCACACTTAATGCAATCAAGACAAATATTTCTTTCCAAATGAAGAACTGATGCAAGCCATGCAAATGCACTCATCAACAGTGGAGCCACCAGAACTTTGTACACATGAAGTTTGCAATGCCACAAACTCCCCTGATCAAATTATCTTGACCTCTCACCCTCCAGAAATTGACGAACAAAGAACAAAGCTGGACAAGTTACCCATGCATCCAACTCCACTCAAACATGGAGAAAAGAACCTTCAGCAACAATTTTTCTCACAGACATAGGAAATGAACCTGTACTCTGGGATACCCTTTCCTTGCTGCCATGAATCTGCAGATTGACTGGGCCAAAGGAAAATTCCAAGGAAAAGTCACAGCTTCCACTGATGATGCACACCTATGGAAACCCCTCCTTAAATAAGGAAACCATGACATCCACCCAACTAGCAGCCAAAGCCCTTGAAGGAAAGAAAGCTCCCATGAGACAAACTAGTCCCACCAGAACACCACAGTTTAGAAAGTATTCAGTGAAGAGGAATCCATGAGATTCCCAGAATATGACCATGGGATCATGCCATTGAACTCCTACCTGATGCACCACCTGCATTAGACTGCAAACTCTACCCTCTATCACCAAGGAACAAGAAAAACTAGATGAGTTCCTTGATGACCACCAAAAGAAGGGATACATCGACCTTCTAAATCCCCATACGCCTCTCCATTCTTCTTTGTAAAGAAGAAAGATGGAAAACTATGACAGGTCCAAGATTACTGATGACTCAATAATTCACTAAGAAGACAAATACCCCCTTCCCCTCATTAAAGAACTCATCACCAAACTTGCAAAGAAGAAACACTTTACCAAGTTTGATTCTGATGGGGATACAACAATGTTCGAATCAAAGAAGGAGACCAATGGAAGGCTGCCTTCAAAACCAACAAAGGATTATTCAAACCCAAGTTATGTACTTTGGACTCACCAACTTGCCAGCAACTTCCAAACCATGATGGACTCTCTCTTCAGAGAAGAGCTTGCCACTGGAGACATATTCATCTATATGGATGATATCCTAATCACCACTGAAGGAACCTGGAAAGATCACAAAGAAAAGGTCAAAACATCCTCAAGAAACTCCAGGAAAATGACCTCTTCCTCAAACCCAAGAAATGCCTTCCACAAAGAAGAATATGACTATCTAGGCCTAATAATAGGCATGGGATTGTCAAAATGGATCTTATCAAAGTCAAAGCACTCACCGACTGGCCAATACCAAAGACAGTCAAGAAATGAGAGCGTTCCTAGGCTTTGGCAACTTCTACAAGGACTTCATAAAGAATTACTCCCTCATTGCTCATCCACTCCATGACCTTACAGGAAAGGATGACAATGGACCTGGAATGCCATTCAGAATGATGCCTTTGAACATCTAAAGAAGTTATTCACATCCTACCCTGTCCTCAGAAACCCTGATCATTCCAAATGTTTCATCCTTGAAACAGATGCCTCAGCATATGCTGTAGGAGCTACCCTCTCCCAAGAATTTGAAGATGGGAAACACCCTGTTACCTTCTTTTCAAGATCCCTCTGCCTGCCAAAAGAAACTATGATATCTATGACAAGAACTCCTGGCCATTATCCATGCAGTTAAAGCCAACCGCCATCTCCTGCTAGGAGCATTACACAAAGTCTTGATCCATTCGATCACAATAATCTGAAATACTTTAAGTCAGCATGAAAGATCACCCCTAGACAAGCATGATGGATGGAATTCCTCGAAGATTATGACTTTGAACTCCAACACCTACCTGGGTCCACCAACACTATTGCTGATCTCCTATCTCGAGAAAGGACCTAGAACAGGGGGTAAAGATCAACAATGATGTAACAATTCTACCTCCCGAACTTTTTATCAACAAGATTTACCTCCCCCTAATAATGACAAACGACGAGCAGTCCTTCAAGAAATCCATAACTCACCCACTGGAGGACACCCTGGCATCTCTAACACCTGGGACCTAGTAAAATGACAATACAAAGGCCCCAGACTACATCAATTCATTGAAGAATACGTCAAAGGATGCCCCACCTGTCAAGAGTCTAAACCACATCACACAAAAAGCACCAATATACCCATTCGACACACACATAGAAGCTGGACCTTTTCAATATGTGTTAATGGATCTCATCACCGACCTCCCAAATCTGGGAAATATGACTCTATACTCACCATTGTTGACCAGGGATGTTCAAAAGCTGCCAAGTTCATCCCCTGTAACAAGACAATAGATGGACAAGGAGTCGCCACCCTCTACTTCCAACATTTATACCCTCTCTTCAGCATTCCCCAGAGGATCATCTCTGACAGGACCCCAGATTCAAGGGTCATTTTGCCAAAGCTGTGTGCCAAGCCACAGGCATACAACAAAATTTGTCAACAGCTTTCCACCCCAGAACTGATGGCCAGAGCAAATGCATGAACCTCTGGGTTGAGACCTTCCTCCAGCAATTTGTAAACCCCTGACAAGACAATTGGAGCACACTCCTACCTCTAGCAGAATTTGCTCACAACTCCTGGAAACACAAAAAGACAAGGTTCACCCCACATCAACTTATCACTGGGTGTAATCCACCTGCCAAATGGACCATTCCCAATGATTCTATCCCACGGTAGAACATCGCATCCAGGAACTGACTAAAGCAAGAGTACAAGCACAAAACACCCTACAAAGAAGGATAAAAGCACCAATACTGACCCACACCTACTCCATAGGACAAAAGGTCATGCTTGATGGGCACAACCTGTCACTAAAACTTCCATCAAAGAAACTAGGGCCAAAACACTTGGACCCTTTTTGATCTCAGAAGTTATTTCCCGGTTGCCTATCCCTTGCACTACCCCAAAATATGGGGATACACAATGTCTTCCACACCGACCTTCTCTCTCCATACAAGGAAACAAAGGCCTATGGCATACCCTACACAAGGCCACCCCCAGATACAATAGAAGGAGAAGAAGAATACAAATTGAAGAAATTATAGCTGACAGACTACATGGGTGCAACCATCAGTGCCAATACCTTGTCAAATGGAAAGGATACCCTACTTTGAGAACTCATGGGTCAGCAAGAATGACTTACATGCTCTGAATCTCCTCCAGGAATACCTCTCCTCAAAGGTATATATACCCTACCCTAAGACAATGGAACAACAGCAGCACTACCAGCTACTACAACCACAACAACCACAACAATGTCTTCCACCTCCACCACTTCCAACAACAACAACATCACCAACAACTCCTGCCCCTCTCTCCTCTTCAATTCCTCCTCTGAGTATAATACCTCAGCTGCCTCTCTGTCCTCCCTGGATGATGCCCTCCCCCAACTTGCCATAGAAAGTGGCCCCATGATGACAGACATCACAAGAGAAGCAGCTGAAGACGCTGCCAAGGTTGCCTTGGATAACAACATTACCAGTCCCTCAAAGCCACACTCTACATGTTCGAAACGAAGAAGAAACTCCCATCCTCCCCTGCCACATCTGACATCGTAGTGACCTGGGACCTCCATGTTGGAGACATGGAGGATGACAGTGGTACTACGCCCTTGGATCTCTAGCTGCCCTCTGTTCTGCCAAACAAATCTGCCCACCCCCATCACATCCACTGACTCCCTTCCTTCCCTCACCTCTGAACGCCCCACCTATGACAGTGACGACAGCCTTTAGGCGAAGGATGGCAAAGTTGTGAAGATGAAGAATTCTTGTCCCTTGTGGCAAGGGCTTTAGACAGGCCAATTACATCTTTTACAACCTCAGAGATAGGAAAGCCCCACTGATCAGTGGCTCTCTGAGCAGAGGTCACCCCTCCTATACTTGCCTTCTCTGCCCCAGGCCTGCCCCCTATCACATCCCTATTCTAACCATTAACCAAGCCCACCTCTTCAATGAAGAGGAACCATTTTCCACCTGGGTAAACCAAGCACAATCAATCTTGGGGACCCATCCCTTCTAGCAGGCCTCAAGGCATACCAAGGATGGGAGAAGGAGGTCAGCATCACCAAGGAGAAAATCAAACTCCTAGAAGAGAAGTTGAAGGAGCAAGAAGGAAATAGCAGGAGTGCCTGCAAGATTTGCAGAGTGCTGATGCATTTCAGAGGCTCATCTGAGAAATCCACTGGATGGACCCAGAAGAGTATGAACCTGAAGCTGACAAAGCTTTAAAGGACATACTTAGTAAGGGGATCCAAACCTGTCAGCCCGCCGCCCATCTCGTCCTACCCCACCTCGCCCCAACAAAAGGATGTATTGCTGAAACCATGGCTGGGGCACCTATGACACCTTCCTCTGCCCTGTCCCTCTCATCTGTTACCATTGCAAGGGAAGAGGCCACACCAAGAAGGCCTGCCCTATCCTGCACAGGGCCTAAGGACGTTGAGCAGGGAGTGAATGTCATGGCCTGATGACGGCTGGTAAGGACTTGCAATACTCGTACAAGTACTTACCCATACAATTTCCTTTCTTCCTCTTGGTACCCTCTTTTCTACTTGATATGCACCTCATTTCTCACTATGTACTTGCTGCGTGCAGTCCCTTAATGGATGCATCATCTTCTCTTCTACCTTACTGTGGATTACTGTACTATTTACTGTGGATACTGTGCACATGCAGCATCCAGAAGCGCAGCAATGGCAGCAGCACAGCCTTGTCTCCCAGTAGTATATAAAGGCCCCAAGTTCTGAGGACCAGCCTTAAGCTTGGTCTTCTGTGCAATACAGGACTTTAGCCTCACACCAGAAGGGAGCGCCTCCCTATATGAAAGAGCAATCAAATCCCCTCTTGACTCTATTGTCATTCTCATCTCTTGAGACTAAGACTAAGAACTAGGCCAAGGTGGCTAGTACTAAGAACTAAGACAGACCTAGGACACGAGCTGGTTTAGTAACACGGTGTCCTTATTGATACTCAAAACCGATAAGTCAGCTCAGAACAAGGAGTGACTCAGGAGAACATTCAGTCAAGGGATAATGCCCTTAGACCCGATCCTCAGAAAGACACAAACCACAGTTGGAAAGCCAACTGGGTTAGACGCTTAGAAAACGCATTGAATACACGAGCTTCTTGAAAGCCATATGAACCAGAACCCTTTGGTCCAAGCCTAGACAAACTTAGGCTGAACGGAACCAGTCACTCAGAATTCACTGCATGAATTCTTCGCTCTAGAAACCAAACTGAATCACTCAGGATTGCAAGGCAATCCTTTGCTCACATCTCAGTCATTGAACCACAACTTGAATACCAGTACAGAGAGACATAATCTGTCTTTTCCTCTCCCTTGTCTTCTAATGCCTTGTCCTCCTCATCACCAACCTCCTACTCCTATCCCTCCTGAGCACCACTGCTCACCATCACTACACCATCCACTTTAAGCCTGAAATAGGCTGACTTCTGCAGAAGACAACCATTGACATCAACTGAAACCTTCTTAAGATAAGGAAGGCCAAAGCGATTTGCAGAATCGTTAGAACCACATCAAAGAACCCTGACATGCCTATCCTGGGCATGACAGATATTGTGGGTAGTAATAGGTGTTGGTTCTACTGTTGTATACTCTTGACAGTAATACATGTGTATTGTGTGCAGGGATCAGGTTGTTGAGTGGATAGCCATCTTGGCTTTCTGGTAAGCTTAGTCTGATGTCACGCTAGGACATCACATGTCTTAGTGTGAGGGTTCAGTTCAGTTTGGTTTGGTTCAGAGTTTGGATGCCTTGTCCAAGTCTGGTTTCTGATATGGTTCAAGGTTCAGAGTTCTGTCCTTAGAACTTGTACAGTTGTGGGTTCTGAATGGCATGTAGTGGTGCTGGCTGTTCTGTTATCACTCTAGGAAGTGATGTCTGGAGGTGCAATGACGTCTTGTATTGCACTTAGTTCATTGGTGTTCATGCTAAGGTCATGAATGGAAGGGGTTCTGGTGTCTTGTAGGAGCAGCTCCTGGTTGCTACTGGTGTGTCGTAGTATGTGGCATGTATTACAGAGGTCATAGTATGCAACTTGTTCGTATAGACGACTAGAGTTCCTTTACTAGTGGCCTTCATATAGATGGCTAGAGTTCCTTTACTAGCAGCCTTCAGGTTCAGGTTCTGGGTGGGAAAGACAGCGTCTTTCTGTCTAAGTTGTTTGGAGTTTCAAGTGAAGAGCAAATGTGGCTTTAAGTCGGTTTAGCAGGCCTTAGGGTACGTTCTAAGGTGCAAGAGGATAGTTTGGATGGTTCTTAAGCTTTAGTTCACAAGGGATGAACTTGGAAGTCCTGTATTATACAAGAGACTAAGCTTAAGGTTTGAGTCTTGCTTTGGGGGCTTTTTATAGGCCCTGCCACAGGGCGGCTTGCATGGGAGCAAGAGAACCGCTGATGGTATGTAAAGGTGCGCTACACCCCCAGGCATGGTAGGCCTGTCTAGGCCTGGGGTTGGTAATACAGGTCGGACTTTAGTCATCGTATGTCAGCGAGCTTCGTCAGCCCTCAGTCAGCATATTAGTTAGCCGGATGACCAGAATATGGTCGAGTAAGCAGTAGTAGTCAGCATGTACAGTAGTACTTGTACGCGTGCGCGTACGGAGACGAGACTCCAAGTCGAGTCTCCTTGTCTATCAAAGAGTAGTGACTTCCGTCTATTGTCTCCAGGAAACGCCGTGGCTTGTTTCACTTTCCTGGCCTTTCTGTGTCTTGTCTTTTGTGTGCCTCGAGTTACAGACACACCGAACGTCGACTCCGATTCCAGCACTATCAACGAGTCTCTGGGGAGTCACGAAAGCCATTTCCCACCCGACGTAGTGGGCATATCCGCTGAGTCGTTAGACGATTCAATTACTATCGTGGAAGCTAACGACGTCTAAGTGTCACTGCTCTCGCCGGTGACAGGCCCTGTGGCTACTGTACAGTAAGTACATATGACTAAGTAAAGGGATGATGCATCTCTAAGGCATCATACTAAGCATATATGACTACAAGATAGTAAGCATGTATGACTAAGTAAGTGATGACGCGTTCAGATGGCATCCTACTAAGCCTATATGACTAAGAGACTGGATGACACATTTAAGCGGCATCATGAGGCTGTGAGACTACGAAACACAGCAGCATATTAGTCTAAACATATTAGTAATGAGCCAAGGCAACATGACATAAAGTGGAGGGCAGTGAAGCATAATAGAGGTGTGGTAATGTATAGGGATGGATGTGGAAGGGGCTCCCTGCCAGTCTGTGAGAAAGTGAATGCTATATATAGTAAAAAATGATGTAAGCATAAATAGTCCGGTAGTCCATAACACCAGCTGGGTTAGACACATTAGAAAGTGCATTGAATATGCAAGCTTCTTGAAAGCCATACAAACTGGAACTTTTTGGATCAAACCTAGATGGACTTAGGTTGAACACAACTAGTCACTCAGAATTCTTCACTCTAGAAACTGAACCAAATTACTCAGGATTGCAAGGCAATCCTTTGTCTACATCTCAGTTGTTGAAGTCACAATTTGAACACCAGTACAGAGAGACATAACCTAACCTTTCCTCCCTCCTACCACCTTATCCTCCTCATCACCAACCTCCTACTCCTATCCCTCCTGAGCACCACTACTCACCATCACTACACCTTCCACTTTAAGCCTGAAATAGGCTGACTCCAGCAGCAGATGACCATCACCATTGACAGAAACCTTCTTGGACAAGGAAGGACAAACTGATTAGCAAAGACAGTCAGAACTATGTTGAAGAACCCTGACACACCTACCCCAGGTGTGACATTCTTTTTGACGAAAAAGAATGGTGAGGTGTATGGTGATTTGGATGACTTGATGTATCCCTTGTCTTGATGTTCCTTAAGGAACTCTTCTAGTGCCTCTTGCTCTTTGGGAGATAGAGGGTATATCTTGCAATCAAATGATGCAGGTGCATCAGGTTTAAGATCGATGGCATGATCCCATGGTTTGATTTAGGGATTCATTTTGATGCTTCCTCACTGAAGACCTTCTTGAAGCGTTGGTATTCTTTGGATACCAATTGGTGCTATTCCTTCTTTTCCTTTCTTCTAGCTTTGTCTATTGCTAGCTGGGTGGATGTTGTAGTTTTCCATACCTGGAATATGGGTGGTCTTTTGTTGATGTCTTGGGTGGATGCTATAACTTGTCCTCATATCTTTCCTTCTTTGCAGCTAATGTCTGGATCAGTGATTTGTAGGAAGGGATATCCTAGGATGATGTTGTCCTTTCCCAGATTGGTGACAAAGAAGGGTAGTTCCCTTCATATGCCTCTATGTTGGATGGTGAGGCATATTGTTTCTGTAATTTGTCCTGCTGCATTGATAGTCCCATTGACATTTCTGGTGGTTCAGGGTTTGTTTAACTTCTGTCTAAGAAGTTTGAAACATTTGACAATTAAAGGGGAAATGAAGTTTTCTGTCACTCCACTGTCAATCAATGTTTGAATCTCAGCCTGTTGGTCCTTGTGACAAATATTAATTGTGTTTGTACTGATTGTATCTTTGGTATGAAGGCATCATTTGAATAAAGTCAAATGATGGCCATGTCATTCAGACTTGTCAAAAATCCACTCCTCTTTCTCTCATGGCATTCATCCATTCAAGTTTTTGTCATCAGAGAACTGGATCATTCTGTTAGCTAGTCAGTCATTTCATCTGCTCTTGAGGCTCTTCTTCCTCTTCTTCATCATAATACTCCTGGTCTTCTTCTTCTTTGACTACTTGGATGTAGGAAGGTTTAGGCAATGGTCTAGGATTGAACTTCTTCTTTGGACAATCCTTCGCCATATGTCATTGTTGACTGCATTTGAAGCATTGTCCTTTGACTCTATGCTTCTGTTTTTCTTCATTGGTGTTTGCTTTTCAGATGGCATCAACCTACATAGGTGTACCATTGGTGTAAGGTCATCTTTGAGGTTTCTAGAGGGCAGTGGCTTTGTAGGGAGGAAGCTGGCTCCTTGGGTCCCCAGTTAGGCATAGGCCATTTCCTTCTCTAAAGATTAAGTTTCTTTCTCTTGTGTCTTTGCTTCTTGTTGGATGGTGGCCACATAGTCTACAAAAGTGGTTAGTCCAGGGTGCATCCTCAGAGTTCTTTGTCCTAATCCAGGTGGTAATCCTTTAAGGAACATTTGGAGGGTTGCTGGTGTGTCAGGGTGATACCCTGCTTTGATGGAAAGGGTTCTGAATTGTGCTACATAGGTGTCTAGGTTGCCTTGCTTCATCTTTAATTGTTGGAGTGCAGTGGTGGCTTTGGTGACTTTATGGATGTCCATAAATGTGGCTGTAAGGCGGATTCCAATGTAGCCCAGTGTATCTCATCTTGTAGGGGTACATTGTGGTTGTGGTGTTGATCATGAAGGTGGTCAATTCTATCATAGACCCAGTTGTCAACTAAGGGTCCTCTGATATATGATAATGCAAGGGCTGCCTGCTTGTATAGGACTTGCATTGTTTCATTGTCTTTGTTAAGTAGCTTGTATAGCTTAAATTCTTTTAGGAGTTTGTTGCTTTTGCTGTGGTCTCCAATGAATGTTTCTGGGGGGGTACTGTTCCATTTGCCATTTCCTGGTGGTGAAGCTGCTTGCACTCCTGCTTGTTGTGGACCAGGGGGAGGTCCCCCTGCAGGTGGCTGAGGTTGTTGTGGTTGTTGCAGTGGTGGTATGTTTGCCATAAAGACATGTATGGGTTGTTGAGGTGGTAGTAGGTGTTCTTGTTGATCAGCAGGTATTACTTGGATCTGAGGTTCAGTGTGGAGGGCTAGTAGGTTTATCTGTTCGTCTAGCTCTTGTACATCTGTTGGTAGGGGTGGTTCTGGTTCTGGTGGCTGTGGGGCTTTGAGCTGCATGTGGTGCTAGGGTGTTACTTCATGGTACATCAGTGGGTCAGCTTCTTCTGGCATATGGGGTTGATGGTCAGAGTGATGGTCTGATCCTTGTTCTTCTTGGTCATCTGAGCTGTTTCCTGTGTGTTGTGAGACTCTTGGTGAATGTAGATTGGTAGTTCTGGGGGTTTGTGTTTCTGCAGGTTGTGGTTCTGATTCTGCAAGTTCTCTTTGTGTGGTGACTGCTGGGGTTAGTGTGAGGTGAAAGGGTTGGTAGTCTGGGTGGTAAGGATTGTCTATTGATGGGTAGCCTGTTCCTGCTGCTCTGTAGTTGATTCTGTCCTGGTCATAGGCCCAATAAAGGTTGTTGGTGTCTTTGGTAGGGGTATACCAGTGTCCTTGAATAAATTCAACTGGTACTCTTCAGATTGCGCTGGTGTGTTCACTTGGTACATCAAGGGTGTATCCTCTGTTTGGTCCTTGGACAACCCAATGGATGTTTTGTCCAGTGATGTGCAGTGGGAGGTTTGATTCTGATCTTTGGTCAATGCAGACTCATGTGCTTCCTGGGAAGGCTCTAGGGTAGATATGGGGTTCTCTTCTGAATTTGTCCATAATGGTGGATGTTGTGGGTAGTAATAGGTATTGTTTTTACTGTTGTATATTCTTGACAGTATTATATGTGTATTGTGTGCAGGGAGTGAGTTGTTTGAGTGGATAGCCATCTTGGCTTTCTGGTAAGCTTAGTCTGATGTCATGCTAAGACATCACATGTCTTAGTGTGAGGGTTTGGTTTCAGAGTTTGGATGCCTTGTCCAAGTCTGGTTTCTGGTATGGGTCGGGGTTCAGAGTTCTGTCTTTAGAATTTGTATGGCTGTGGGTTCTGAATGGCATGTAGTGGTGCCAGCTATTCTGTTATCACTACTAGAAAGTGATGTCTGGGGGTGCAATATGCCTTGTATTGCACTTAGTTTGTTGTTGGTTCATGAAGGTTATGAATGGAAGGGGTTCTGATGTCTGGTAGGAGCAGCTCCTTAGTGCTACTGGTGGTTATAGTATGCAACGTGTATTACAGAGGTTGTAGTATGTGACTTGTTCATATAGACAGCTAAAGTTCTGTTACTAGCAGCCTTTGGGTTTGGGTTCTGGGTGGGAAAGATGGCATCTTTCTGTCTGAGTTTGTTCGGAGTTTCAAGTGAAGAGCAAATGCAGCTCTAAGTTGATTTAGCAGGCCTTAGGGTATGTTCTAAGGTGTAAGGGGATGGTTCTGATGGTTCTTAAGCTTTGAAGTTCACAAGGGATGAACTAGAAGTCCTGTGTTGTACAAGAGACTAAGCTTAAGGCTTGAGTCTCACTTTGGGGGCTTTTATAGGCCCTGTGGCTACTGTACAGTAAGTACATATGACTAAGTAAAGGGATGATGTGTCTCTAAGGCATCATACTAAGCATATATGACTACAAGATAGTAAGCATGTATGACTAAGTAAGTGATGATGTGTTCAGATGGCATCCTACTAAGCCTATATGACTAAGAGGCTGGATGACATGTTAAAGTGGCATTATGAGGCTGTGAAGCTATGAAACACAGCAGCATATTAGTCTGAAAGTATTAGTAACAAGCTGAGGCAACACTGCCGGGAATAGGGGGTGAGATAGGGGGTGACTGAGGCATGTGCACCCAAGACAAGATATGAGATGATTACTATATCATTCTATATTCTTTCTGATCAATTACAGACATTACTTCATTTACTATATGAGTTGTTTCATTCGCATTAGCATTACCTTGCTAACTGTGCTGGCACATGAATGTGCCATTGCAGCTCGACTTACATTTCTGTGTGCCTCAATGTGAGGCTGCTTCATTATGCTTATACTTACAATTACCATTGCATCTCACTCAGCGCTGCAGCTCAGTTGGCCACAGCTTAAATACCCAAGTAGAGTAGATTGTAAACCTCAGTTCTCATGCAATCAGCGTGCATGTACTGAGGTAAGTTTCCTTTTGTAGACCTTACAACCCCTGTGCTCATGGACACAGTCAACCTTTGCCATCTTGTATACAGGTAAATAAAACCCAGTTCTCATGCAATCAGCATGCGTGTACTGAGTCAACCTTCTGCCATCTTGTGTACAGATGCTGACATGCATGCGCCCCTTCAAACTCAATACTAACATTACCCCTGTCAACATCTCTGCATCTCGTGTTCCCACCCCTCATCACCTAGTGTGCCTGCTGTGCACACTACAAGTCACCTGCCTATCATACTAAATGTGACATAAAGTGAGGGCAGTGAAGCATAATAGAGGTATAGTAATGTATAGGGATGGATGTGTAAGCAGCTCCCTGCCTGTCCATGAGAAAGTAAGTAATATATATGGTAAAAAGTGAGGTAAGTGAGATCAGTCTGACAGTCCATAACACACCCTGTGACAGTACTCCTGTTATGGTGGACAGTTGGAACACTTATGCTTACCAATCTTTTGTCCATATATGTATGTATCTCTCACAGTCCAGCTAGAGTCGTCATCACATCCCCCACCCTACTTTATATACCCTCTATTATGCTCTTGCCACCCCAGACTGCTGTTGTGTTGCCTCAGCTACTTACTAAAGCACTTACACTAATTTGCTGATGGTTTTCATGGCCTTACTGCTGCTGAAACACATCAATTGCTGCTGGAAACTCTGCCTAAATAGCCATGTATAAATACACTCATAGAACAAGACCAAAAGCCTTAAGCTTGGTCTCTTGTGAATCCTAGACTGTCATGGCACGGCTAGCTGGCAGGCTAGAGAACCGTGGGGACATCCAGTGGGAGGCATAGAAGCCCAAGGATTGGGACTGGTGAGTCCCTTGAGGGCAGATCAAAGTGCTAAGGCCCAAGGATAGAGTCTGGCGAGACTCTGGAGGGCAGATCGTTAAGCTACAAGGAGGTAAGTATGGCTCATGGATGTTCAAGACAGGATTCGGAAGCGTGGCCTGGTTATGCTGTGCAGGCTGGCGCATGCAATATGGCATGGACAATGCTTAGTAGGATGCCTGCGAGGCAGGATGACGGAGCTAGGACACTTGAGTAAGCACTATGACTGTGCTTGACTAATGGTTAGTCAAGAGCGATGAGTAGAAGCTTTGGAAGCTTCTTAGTATTGCTAAGGTATCAGTCAGCACTTTAGTAAGTGTGCTATCTTTAGATTACTGCTTGGTGAGTGGATTGCTTGGCTTACTATACGATGCTTACTATACTGTACTAATATGGATTGGGAGCCTAGGCCTTAGGCCTATCATGTATATAAGCACCCTAAGTGCTTAGGCAAGGACTCTCTAAGTTGAGTCTCTTGTCCTGTCCCTGTCTAGTCCTTGACTAGGAGTATACAGGCTTTTGTGACCTTTGTTGTCACCCCAGAGGGAGACTTGTGGCATGCTTTCCACTCTCCGCTAGCAGTGTGGACATTCCACTAGAAGCTGAAGTCCAGCTATCACGGTCACTGTCTGCGCTGGTGACATAGACATTCTTAGAGCAACACTCCAAGTGATCCAAAGCTTCAAAGTCCCTTTCCCCTTCCCACTTGTGCCTAGAACATACCCTAGGGTCTGCTAAGCAACTTAGTGACACATTTCACTTAATCTACCATATATAGTAAACTGAGTCCTAATTGGGAACTCTTTGAACTCTGACACATATGTGAAGCGCTCAGAAAGGCATTGCCTTTCTTCACTTCAGACAGATGAAGGTCACTGAGTAATGGACCTCCCAGTGCTCTATAGAACCACCCCTCTACACTGGCAACCTAGCACAAAGGAGCAGCTTCTTCCATTCACAACCTTGGTGGCATACCAATGAACTAAGTGCAATACAAGGCATATCAGCACTCCAGACATCCCTTCCTTTGGATATGTGTCTTAAGTATCCAAATTGACTCCTTTGCACCTAGATCCCCTTCCTCCTTCAGAGAACAGAGGACAAATACAGCCAGCACTGCCACTACCCACAGCCATTCTAACAAGGCATTAGAACTCCACAGAAGATGACCAAGATGACAGTCACCGATGCAGATATCATCCTACACTTACAGCTGAGGGATAGGGATAGACCAGATGAACTAACCACCAGACAGCAAGAATGAGCAGCCAAGGGAGCTGCCAGACAGAAACATTGACAGAACTCCATGTTCAGTCCAATGTGACAACTTCAAACAATGGGAAGAGGTGCTGAAGGTACAGCTGCACCACTCCCTCACTTGTAATTGTTATCATGCATGGGATGAATAGAGCTGCTCTGGAACATCCTTGATCAATGACTGTGAGGATAGCATCCTTCCCATCCACCTTGGGCAGCTGGGTAATGAGATCTAAGGTGATGACATTGAAGGGCGCATCTGTGGGTCTTCTGGGATGTGGTAGAGTGGTATCTTCTTCTTTGTAGTTTGAATCTTGTGCTGTTGACACTGAATGCATCCCACAACATATCTTTCTACCCAGGTGTTCACTCCTGGCCACCAGTAGTATTGGGTGACAAGAGTGGTGATGTTATCCCTGCCAGGATGTCCTGCTGTAGGTGAATCATGAAAGTGGGATAGGATTTCATGTCTTAGCTATAATCCTGATGGTACTGCCAGTCTCCATCCCTGCACATATCCTTCTAGGAGTTTTTGTACACCTTGCAAGTTGCACCAGTATTCCATTTCTGCTTGTCATTCTCATTGCAATGCTTTCACTTGTTGTTTGAGTGACATCACTTGTATTGAGGTGTTAGCTATGAACATGGGTGGAGGAAGTACAGTTAGGTCAGTATTGTCTTTGATACCATGGTCTGCTCCTGGTGGCCTAGACAGCATGTCAGGGGCAGTGTGGATCTTCCCAGGCACATGTTTAATGATGAGATTGTAGCCTTGAAGTTCCATGAACCATCTGGCCACATGTCTATTAACTTTTTGGGGGGTCTTCCAATATGTTAGATTAGCATGGTCAGTAAGAATAGTGACTGGGATTTCTGTAGCTGCTATGTGTGGATGAAAGCATCTAAGAGCTTTCAGGACTCCTAAGAACTCTCTCTTGTAAATGTCATAGTTGTGTTCTGTTGGGGTGAAGGTGTTAGAATAGTATGCAACTGGGCATAACATTGGTTTTTGGGTGTGTGGGTTGATTTATCCCTCTTGTGAGAGTATGGCACCCACACCATATGCTGAGGCATCTGTGGCAAGGAAGAAGGCTTTAGAGTAGTCAGGTTGAGGGAGAATTGGTTTGCTGCACATCAGCATTTTCAGGCATTTGAAAGCATCTTTGCAGTTATGACTCCATGTGAAAGGGGTGTTTTTTCATGTTAGTTGGATGAGGGGGTGTGCTAGAATGGAGTAGTTAGGTATGAAGTATCAATAGAAGTCTGTGAAGCCCAAGAATGCTTAGATGTCTCTGACTGTTTGTCACTGGGGCCAGTCTGCGATGCCTTGTACTTTTGCAGGGTCCATTTGGATTGTGCCACCTTCCAACACTATGCCTAGGAACTTTACCTTTTGTTGCTCAAAGATGCACTTCTCTGGTTTAAGATATAAGTCATGCAGCTTTAGCTTGTCTAAAACTTTATGAACACATTCTTTGTGGAATTTGGGATTGTCCTTTGTGGCTATAAGAAGATCATCCATGTACACAATAAGCCATCCTTGCACCATTTCTTTAGCAAAAATCACATTCATCATTGTTTGAAAGGTTGCTAGGGAGTTTGTTAGTCTGAAGAACATTACAGTTAGTTTAAACAGCCCTTGGTTAGTGATGAATGTGGCTTTCCATTCATCTCCTTCTTTAATATGGATGTTGTTGTATCCCCATCAGATGTCAAACTTGGTGAAGAGCTTTGCCTCTTGTACTTTTGCTATCAATTCTGGGATTAGTGGAAGGGGTAGTGGTTATGAATGGTCCACCCATTTAGATAACAATAGTCTTGTACTGGTTGCAGTTTTCTGTCCTTTTTCTTGATAAAGAAGAAGGGTGCTGTATAAGGGCTCAGGTGAGTTGATATACTTTGCCTGGTATTGACAATGGTGCTTCTAGTTTTAGTTTGATTGCATGATCCCATATGTGTGGTTCAGGGAATTGCTGGGCAGCTTCTTTGCTAAAGACATGAGAGTGTCTTTGGTATTAGTTGGGATTTTGCCACTTCCCTTTGTGACCCTGCTTCTTCTGCTAATTTCAATGCTAGCATTTGCCCTTTCCCTTTTGCTTCAGGGAAAACAATCCTCACTACATGGAGTGGCTCTTGAATGCTATTAGCTCATCATACAGGTGCCTTATGACCACTCAGCATAGTTCTACACTTTCCTATTCATACTTGGGTTGCTAGTTTAGTTTGGAAGATGAGGGGTAGTTGGTTGCTTTTGAGCCACCCTCTTGCCCAATCAATCTTCAGTTGTGTGGTGGCAAACCATGTGTCACCGCCAAGGGTTTGACAGCAACAATAGACACACGAAGTCAATAAGCTAGGTCTCGAAGTGACCTAGAAGACTTGTAGAGACAAAGTCAATGTCAACTACAGGGTTACTGCTTGCTGAGCTCCAACTCAGTAGCCACCCACAGGAAGATAGAACACTGCTAAGATTGAGACAAGAGACTCAACTTGCCTCTACCAGGCGTAATGAGTCCCCTATATATAGTACATGGTACTTGAGGGCAGGCCTAGGGCCTGAAGGGCAGTGCTACTACCTATTTATACCTGAAACACGACAAAGACAATAGCGACCAGTAGCAAAGGTGCTCAAGAATCACATGCTGATATACATGAAATGGGGCATGAACATGAAACGGGGTCAGAATCCTCTATTTGGCTGGTTCTGCAACTTACAGGGGCGCATGGTGTTGAACCATCACCCCAGGCCGGTTACACCACTCCTTGCTAGACAGGATGCCCTCATCCTGTTTTCCTCCATCCTGACCATCTAGCCAGCTGTGGCCGGAATCGCTCGACTCCCACCTGTGGGACCTTCTTCCCTGCCCTGGCGGCGACAAGTCGGTCCTCGGAGACCTGTTTTGCGGCCTCAGATGCCGCCAAATTCGCCTGAGCCAGGCGTAGCTTGGCGCACAGCGTATCGACTTCGCGATCCAGGACTCAGTATCACGTGACTTTGGCGAGGAGAGGCCAGTCATCCAGGTCAATGATGGCTTCACGGAGCGGGTGGTAATCGATCTCAGTCCCCCAGAGGCAGGCGCAGAACCAAGATGGAAGCGGGAAAGGGGGAAGTTGTCGAACTCAGGGTGAGCATAGAGCTCGATGATTTGGGTGTCATGGTCACCCGTTGCATTGGCCGCCAAACCGGCCACTCATCCATTGTCCAGTTGTTTGATAAAAACAGCGGGCTTCTCGCCGTCGGGGGTGGTGATGGTGAACTTGGGGAGCCTCCCCTCATTTTCGACATACCCATCGGGGCATAGGAGGGGCTCCCTGTCGATTTGTTGGATGCGCGCCTTAAGCTCGCGGTTGTCCTGGTTAACATCTTTGAATTGGCACTTGAGGCATCGCGCCTCATCCTGGAAGAGGGCTTCTCATTGTTGAAGGGTGGAGGCGAGACCCATGGCCAGCTGATGGAGCTGGGCTGGGTCGAGGTTTTCATATCCATCCAGGATGGATCGTATGGTGCCGGGGAGAGAGGGCCTTCCCAGAAGGCGTTTGTCTCAAGATTGGGAAACACGCCGGGAAGGCGGATGGTGTTGGAGGTGGGGGCAGTATTGGGCCGACTGGGGCCAGCTTCTGTGGAGGGAGACTGGACAGTCTCCTTGGGCGTGATATGCGTGGTTCAGACTGGGACTGGGACTGGGACTGGTGAAGACATGAGAGAGTAATGGTGTTTTTAAGAGCAGAGGAGGATCGAGCTGATGATTTTGCTGGGGTTTCTGCTTCCCTTTTATGTTGCTCAAGGGCCGGCGCTTGTGATACTCCCGAAGGAGATCCGGGGCATGCACTTGGTCAGCTGGTTCCCAAGTGTTATTGCTTTCAGGATAGCCCCACCACTTTATGAGATACTGTAGTTCTTTTGATTGCCCTTGACGGCGATGATTCCTGATTTGCTCCACTTCGTATTGTTCTTCATCATCGATCAGGTCGGGGGGAGGTCGGGCATAATTGGGCCCATGGGTGTCCATCTCCCTATATGGGGTAAGGAGGGAGGCATGGAATACTGGGTGGATCAACCACAAGGTGGGGAGCTGGAGCAAGAAGGCGACCAGGGATACTTCTTTGAGGACTTTGAAAGGGCCATATCGTTTTGGGTTTAATTTGGACCCTTGATGCAGGAGTGTCAGGTGGGTCCCTTCTAACCATACTTGGTCCCTGGCCTTGTATTGTCCCGCTGGTACTTCGGCCGCCTTTCTATTGATCGCCTTGATCGCTTGCTCTCATGCCTCTTCCATTCTTCATGTTCATTGTTTGACCGCTTCATTGTTGGTCCGGACTCCCAGATCTCCGGGTCCTAATGCGGCTCATAGCCAATCAGAATCTGATTGGGCGATAGGCCCATGGTGCTGTTCTTCCGATTATTATGCACTGCGGTTGCGACTGTGACCCATTCTGTCCAGTCATCTGGCTGTCCACTCATTACCAATTGCAGATACTGTTCCACCCATTGATTCTTTCGCTCGGATAGGCCATCAGTTTGGGGGTGGGCTGCTGTGGATAGATTCTGTTGTATCCCCAGTCTTTTGGCGAGTGCCTTTCCGAAGCTCGATGTGAACCATGGGTCTCAGTTGCTGATAATTTTCTTTGGCAACCCGTACCATGGATAGAGGTGTTCCAGGTAGAGTTGGGTAATTCCCAGCCCTGTGATGTTAGTAGAGCAGGGAAGGAACAAAGCAGCGCAAGAGCATCCATGATCTATGATGGTGAGGATTGCATCTAGTCCTCGTTTTTGTGGCAATCTGGTGATCAGGTCCATAGATATGGTCTGGAATGGTAGGGTGCCTGATTCTGTGGGGATTTGGTAGAGGGGAATGCAGGGCCGGTGTGTTAGTATCTTTGCTTGTTGGCATGTCGCACATCCCTTGACGTAGTCTGCGACCCACTCCTTCATCTTCAGCCACCAGTATCATTTTTGTACTTTTCGTAGGGTCTTGTCTCATCCCGGGTGATAGATGTGGGTGTGTTGTGGGTGTCCCTAATGATGGCTCGTCTGAGCTCTTTGAGATTTGGGATGCTGGTTCTCTCGTGAGTTGTTTGCATTGCTCTGATTCTGTGGGGCAGAATGATCGTGACATCTTTGTTGTCTTCTTCGCCGTGGTCCGTGTTTGTGGTCTGGACAGTGTGTCTGCTGTGGTGTTCATTTTGCCTGGGATGTATTCCAGTATGTAGTTGTACTCCTGGAGGTCAGCGTGCCATTGTGCAGTTCTTCAATTTAGGTTTCTTGGTGACTTCCAGTATTGGAGGTTGGCGTGGTCAGTTTGGATTATGAATGGTAGCTTGGTCCACCCTAGGTAGTGTCTCCAATGGGCCAAAGCCTTCATGACGGCTAACAGTTCCCACTCGTAGATGTCGTAGTTACGTTCTGTGGGTGTGAATGTTGCTGAGTAGTATGCTACTGGGTGTAAAATTGGTTTATGTCATTGGGCCAGGGTTAGTGTGAGGTCGTGCTGTCCCTCCTGCGAGAGTATGGCGCCTATGCCATATGCCGATGCATCGACATAGAGTGTGAACTGTTTCTCGACATTTGGTTGGATTAGTACTGGGCTGCCACACATCCTCATTTTTAGCTCTTCGAACGCTCTCATTTGTGCCTCTCCCCAGTGCCAGGGTGTGGCTTTCTTTGTTAGTTCGAGTAGGGGTCATGCGATTTTTGAGTAGTTCAGGATGAAGTAGCAGTAGTAGCCTGTGAACCCCAGGAAACTCCTGACATCGGTTGGGTTTCTTGGAGGGGACCAGTCGGCGATCCCTTGCAGTTTCTTAGGGCTCATCCTGAGGTGTCCTTTTCCCATGATGACTCCTAGGTACTTGATTTCTTCTTTCTCGAATTGGCGTTTTTCCGGCTTGAGATAGAGGTCATTCTTTTCTAGTTTGTCCAACATGCGATGGACGTACTCTCGATGTCTGGTGGTGTGTTGTTCCTCCGTCTCGTAGGGTCGTTTAGCTGTGTGGATGGCGATGTTGTCCATGTAGACAGAGAGCCAGCCCTCCCCTACTTCTTGCCGGAAGATGGTGTTCATCATCATTTGGAAGGTTGCTGGTGAGTTAGTGAGGCTGAAGAACATGACTGTGGGTTCGAACAGTCCTTCGTGAGTGAGGAAGGCGGCCTTCCACTCGTCTCCTTCTTTAATCCTGATGTTGTTATAGCCCCATCGCACATCTACTACCATGAACTTGGTGCATCCACTGAGTTGGTCCACGACTTGTGGGATGAGGGGCGAGACATTTCTATTCCTTTTTGTCCATTTGTTGACAGGCCGGTAGTCCTGTACCGCCTCAACTTCCCATCCTTCTTCTTCACAAAGAAGAAGTTGGCTGCATATGGCGATTTTGAGATACGAATGGTTCCCCTTTTCAAGTGTTCTTGGACGAATTTATGCATCTCAGCTTTCTCTTCTTGTGTAAGAGGCAGCAGTCGTCCTGGCATGGTGTCGGGTGCCCCTGGTAGTAGCTCAATGGTGTGGTCCCATATGGTTGAGCTAGGCATTCGCTGGGATTCTTCACTAAATACCTTCTTGTGTCGCCATACTCGGCTGGTATGGCTCATTTGGTTCTGGGTCGTTTGTGACACTTCCTATTGTTACTCTCCCTAGGAGGTATGTGTCAGTCCTCTTCCTGATTGGTCATGGTATGTTCTTTGTTCGGGGTACTTATACTGCTTTGGCTGCATTTGGGGCTGAGAGGATGATAGGGAGGTGAGTGAAGTTGATCCAACCTCTCTTCCAGTCAATTTTTGGCTGGATGGCAGCGAACCAAGGGTACCCAAAGATAGCTTTGTGATCTCCCAGGTCAGAGAGGAAGAATCTCTGGTTCGTGGTTTGTGTCCCTGTCTTGAATTGTAGGTCGGTGTAGTATTTGAGGGCTCCACTTCTGTTTTCTGTTCCGTCGACATTGAACAGTGGTCTTGGGTTTGCTAGTTGTTTGATGGGGAGTCTCAACCATCTGGTGTAATTGAGATTCATGAAATTCTGGTGGCCCCTGAGTCTATGAGGGCCACTCCTTTGGCTCTTTTTGTGATTGATCGTGCATAAAAACGGACTGTCATAGATTTTCTTGCGATATGTACACGTTATCGCTATGGATCCGCCTAAGCAGGGCCGATCTGATTAGGCAGAGGGAAAATCCTGTGAAACCCCCATCTCTTTGGCCAGTTTTATTTGGTCGTCGAGGGACATTCCCTCTAGTTGCGCTCACATGGTGGCCACCGAGGTCCCCTCTGATGGCTCTGCCATCTGGTAGTCTTGGTCTTCTTCCTCTTGGAAGTTGATGAGGTTGGCTTGTCTGGGACTTTGCCGATAGGGATTCCTGGGCGGTTGTCGTCTTTCGGGCATGCGCAGGCAAAGTGCCCTTCTCTCCACAGTTGAAGCATCGCATTGCTTCGTAACCTGGTGCTGACACGTTTCCTCTAGCAGGTGGTCCCGCTCTTGCCTCCAGTTTCCTCGCCCCCTCCAGTTATTAGGGGTGCAACCTCTGGACAGATCCATAGGTACTGGCATGTTATTCATGGATGGTGGTGCGTTTGTTGAGTTGTATTGGGGGCGGTTTCCTTGATTATATTGTGGTTGCCAGTTCCTTTGTTGAAACGGCGGTGGTCAGGGCGGATTGTTAAATCGTTGGAAGGGCGATTGCCCCGCCAGAGTCTTCTTTAGAATCCCATCTATGATGGTCTTCCCTTGCACAATGGTTTTGACCTTTTCCTTAAGGTCATGGTAGTTGAGGGGGATCGGTGGCTCAGGGTGTCATGTAGAAGCATGCTGGGATTCCCTGCAAGAAGATGTTGTAGGTTTCTTCATTCCCCAGGGTGTATCCTGCTTTCCTTGCCAGGCTTTCAACCTGGTGATGTATTCATCGTAGTCAGACCCTTTCATGCGGCAGTCCCTGAGTTCATTTCTGGCCCGCTGGGCCGCTTGAGTGTCCTGGAACTGTTGGCTAAATTCCAGGAGGAATTGATCCCACAATGCTGGGATGTTGTCTTGGGGCATTTGTAGTCTGTTGATCCATTCGCCCATATCTCTGACCCATTGGGCCGTGTTTTCCCCTTTGATGAGGGTGAGGGTGAATGTGATCTTTTGAAAGGGGAGTTGTACCCTGCCACGTCTGCGTTCAGACGTAGATACCCTTTTACTTCTTCAATGAAGTCATCGGCCTTGGACCTATCTCCCATAAAGACCTGTGGGAGTGCTCCCATAGTTTTTACATCGGCGGCTGCTGCCATGGGTATCTGTGGCACGTTCAGGTCTGGTCCTCCTGGTCCTCCTGGGCCTCCTGGTCCTCCTGGGCCTCCTGGGCCTCCTGGTCCTCCTCCGAATCCTCCTGGTGGTTCTGATCGTTTGAGGACTTGCCTGAGGACATTCTGGATGTGTTGTGGTGCGCTTTGGGTGGCCATGGATGGCTGGGCGGCAACAACTGTGGCTGTGGTGGTTTGTGTGGACATGGCTTGTGAAAGGCTAGGGATCCTAGCTCCTGCGGGTAGGGCATCGGTTGGCAACCCCTTGAGTGGAGTAAGGGTTCTAAGGGGAAATATCGGTGCCTTCTCTTCTACTGGAGTGATTTTGATTTTATTGAAGGCATTATCGATCTCTTTAACCGCTTCGTCTGATTCTGTGTCCGAGACAACCTTGGGTTCTTCTAGTTCTTCGTCCAGGAGCTCATCAACTTCTGATCCTTCAGTGTTGTATGCGTGTAGCTGTGGGACTGCTGCTCCCAAGGTGTATCGACCTTCAGTCCAATGGACTTCCTTCCACTTGTCATTGTGGATGCACACCAGCTTTGGATTGGTTGGCACCTTGCCTCTTGCTGTGACAATGATTTGTATGTCCCGATCTGTGGGGTTGGCTGGGTGTTCTTTTGTCATGCTGGACAGAGTGTGGCGGTTCTGTCGATGTTTCTGTCTGACAGCCTTCTTGGCTGTTCGTTCTCTTGCTATGAGGGGTAGGGCGTCTGGCCTATCTCTGTCTTTCTGTTATATGTGTAGGATGATATCTGCATTGGTGACCGTCGTCTTGGTTGTCTTCTGTGGAGTTCTAACACCTTGTTAGAATGGCTGTAGGTAGTGGCGGTGCTGGCTGCTGTCGTTCCCTATCTCCTGAAGGAGGAAGGGAATCTAGATGTGAAGGAGTCGATTTGGATACTCAAGACAAGTTTCCAAAGGAAGGGATGTCTGGAGTGCTGATACGCCTTGTATTGCACTTAGTTCGTTGGTACACCACTAAGGTTGTGAATGGAAGGAGCTGCTCCTTCCTACTGGGTGTTCTGGTGCAGATAGGGTGATTCTATAGAGCACTGAGAGGTCCGTTACTCAGTGACCTTCATCTGTCTGAAGCCAAGAAAGGCAACGCCTTTCTGAGCACTTATCGTATGTGTCGGAGTTCAAAGAGTTCCCAATCAGGACTCGGTTTACTATATATGGTAGATTAAGTGAAACGCGTCACTAAGTCGCTTAGCAGACCCTAGGGTACGTTCTAGGGCGCAAGTGGGAGGGAAAACGGGATGGGAAGCTTCGGATCACTCGGAGGATTGCTCTGAGAATGTCTAAGATTCACAAGAGACCAAGCTTAAGGCTTTGGTCCCCTTCTATGAGCGTATTTATACACAACTATTTAGGCGGAGTCTTTGGCAGCGTCTGACATGTTTCAGTGGCAGTAAGGCCACGAAAACCATCGGCAAATTAGTGTAAGTAGTTTAGTAACAAGCCGAGGCAACACAACAGCAGAAGGAATCGGCAAGAGTGTAATAGCAGTAGTGTAAGGTAGGGAGGGGGAAGTGGTGACGACTCCAGCCGAACTGTGGGAAATATGTACATATAAGGTAAGAATATTAGTAAGCGTAAGCATCCCAATAGTCCACCATGACATCTTTAGAGATATACCAAACCCTGTGGTTCCTTCTACCTTCAGTGGTGTCTACCCAATCGAGGGTCGTAGTCTGCAGTGTCCCTTCTGAACTGCTAGCCGTATTGAAAACAAGTTGAGTCTAATGTCACCGCCAAGGGTTTGACAGCAACAATAGACACACGAAGTTGATAAGCTAGGACTCGAAGTGACCTAGAAGACTTGTAGAGACGAAGTCAATGTCGACTACGGGGTTACCACTTGCTGAGCTCCAACTTAGTAGCCACCCACAGGAAGATAGAACACTGCTAAGATTGAGACAAGAGACTCAACTTGCCTCTACCAGGCGTAATGAGTCCCCTATATATAGTACATGGTACTTGAGGGCAGGCCTAGGGCCTGAAGGGCAGTGCTACTACCTATTTATACCTGAAACACGACAAAGACAATAGCGACCAGTAGCAAAGGTTGCTCAAGAATCACATGCTGATATACATGAAATGGGGCATGAACATGAAACGGGGTCAGAATCCTCTATTTGGCCAGTTCCACAACTTACAGGGGCGCAATGGTGTTGAACCATCACCCCAGGCCGGTTACACCATGGATATCCCAAGATGACCTTTTGGTCTCCTAGGTCAGTAAGGAAGAACTGCAGCCAAGTCTGTTGGCTTCCCATCTGCAATTCTAAGTCTGTATAGTTTTCTATGTCTTTGTTCTTATTCCTTGTTCTATCCATGTTGTAGACAGGTCTAGGTCTTTCTAATCATTTGATGGGGAAGCACATTTCCTTCACATACTGCATGCTGATGAAATTCTCAGTTGCTCCTGAGTCTAGGAGCACAATTGTTTTGGCCCTCTTCTTGGATAGATGGATGAACAAATGTAACTGCATAGATTTTCATATTGAGAGGTACATCCTATCTGATCCAGTTCTCCTAATTCAGGCCACACAGATTAGGTTTCCAAAAAATTTCCTTCCTTCACTCCTAGATGGTTCATCAACTCCTCTTGGTCTTCCTGGGAAAGCATTTCGAGTTGTTGGTGAAGATGGTCTACTTTTGAAGCACTGGGTTTGCTTTCATTGTCTTCTAGGGACCAGTCTATGAGCTGGGCAGTGTGTACATTGGATTGATGCTGCTTGGTGGGACAGGTGCAAGTGAAGTGTCCTTGTTGTCAATAAGTAAAACACACACCCTGCACTCCCCTTTGAGCCCTGTTATCATCTGTTCTAACAACATTTCCTCTGGATTGTCCTCCCCCTCCTTGCCAACTTCCTCTGGATGTTTGTGTTTGATCTACATCCATGGGCACTGGTTGATTGTTCCATGCCCTGGGTGTGGTGGTAGAGTTATAGGGAGTCTGTTGGGGACTTCCTTTTCTGGTAACCACCACCTCTGCAGCAAAAACCCTCACCAAAGAAAGTGGGAGCCAGAGTAGTTAGAAGTCTGCTAAAAAACATACACCACAACACATTCCACCTTAACTCCTGTAAACTATATACCCTCATAAAAAGCCAATGCCCTTGCAGTCCTTAGCAACACAGGGAGCAAGTCACACAAAACAGGGGACAGAAAATGCACACGTCACACATCTTTGGACAAAGGCAGCACAAGCAGCCACCCATGCCATCCCTACTGCTTCCATGCAGGATGCAGATGGTGGCCCAAAGGCACTATCACCTGAAACAGTGGCAAATGACATCCTGGTAAGTGTCATGGATGCCTCCAAAGGCAGACCTGGTAGCCCCAGCTCACTGGCCAGAGTAGTAAGCTTGCTAGAGAAAGTCATTCTAACCCACAAACTTGAAGGAAAGCTCAGGCACAAGATAGAGGAAGCAGCCAAGATAGCCAGGGAGATGATAGGAAAAGTACCCTGATGGTGGTGAGCCAGTGTCATGAGCAACTTAAAGCTGATTTGTGCAGCCTGCATAAGGCACTGGACAGCAAAACTGCTGCCATCCAAAGCAGCCAGGAGAAGCTCCTCAGCATAATGGAGTCACTGTCAAAGACAATGGACAACCTCTGAAGCACCACCAAGGAGCTTGAATCCAAGGTGGTGAAAGTTACAGATACCACAGCTAGGATTGCAGACACTACAAAGTCATACAGAGACGCACTGATAAGTAAGACAGCTAACCCAGGCAGAGTGTCTGCAGACCCCAAAATCCTCAGTGACCTAGAGAGAAGGGAGAAGCAAATACTGATCAAGTACAGCATGCCGGAGAGCAGTGCCACAACCAACATCAGTCTTGCGGATCTAAAAGAGAAAGCTAATAAGATCATCACAGGCCTAGATAGCCAGCTCTGGCCTGAAGCCACTGTAGTCAAATCCATCTCCAAGACCAAGGATGGCTCACTGCTGCTAATGTTAAACTCCAAGGAAGCTGTGGACTGGCTCAAAGAGCCCACCAACAAAGTCAGCTTCTTGGAAAAGTATGCTACAGGAGCAATCTTCAGGGACAGACATTACAACATCATGCTACGCTGGGTCCCTATCATCTTTGACCCTGAAAACACTACTCACCACAGGGAGATGGAGGAAGCAAACAGCCTCCCAAACCTAGCAGTTAGGGGCACCCACTGGATCAAACCACCCAAGATGTCACGCTGGACGGAGCATGGCGGTTCTGTCGATGTTTCTGTCTGGCAGCCTTCTTGGCTGTTCATTCTATTGCTATGAGGGGTAAGGCGTCTGGCCTGTCTCGGTCTTTCTGTTGTATGTGTAGGATGATATCTGCGTCGGTGACCATCGTCTTGGTCGTCTTCAGTGGAGTTCTAACACCTTGTTAGAATGGCTGTGGGTAGTGGCGGTGCTGGCTGCTGTTGTTCCCTATCTCCTAAAGGAGGAAGGGGATCTAGATGCGAAGGAGTCGATTTGGATACTGTATCCAAAGGAAGGGATGTCTGGAGTGCTGATACGCCTTGTATTGCACTTAGTTCGTTGGCATGCCACTAAGGTCGTGAATGGAAGGAGCTGCTCCTTCCTGCTGGGTTTCTGGTGCAGATAGGGGGATTCTATAGAGCACTGAGAAGTCCGTTACTCAGTGACCTTTGTCTGTCTGGAGCAAAGAAAGGCAACGCCTTTCTGAGCGCTTAACGTATGTGTCGGGGTTCAAAGAGTTCCCTAATCGGGACTCGGTTTACTATATATGGTAGATTAAGTGAAACGCGTCACTAAGTCGCTTAGCAGACCCTAGGGTACGTTCTAGGGTGCAAGTGGGAGAGGAAAGGGGTTGGGAAGCTTTGGATCACTCGGAGGATTGCTCTGAGAATGTCTAGGATTCACAAGAGACCAAGCTTAAGGCTTTTGGTCCCCTTCTATGAGCGTATTTATACATAACTATTTAGGCAGAGTCATTGGCAGTCTATGACGAGTTTCAGTGGCAGTAAGGCCACGAAACTCATCGGCATATTAGTGTAAGTAGTTTAGTAACGAGCTGAGGCAACACAACAGCAGAAGGGATCGGCAGGAGTGTAATAACAGTAGGGTAAGGTAGGGAGGGGAAGTGGTGACAACTCCAGCCGAGCTGTGGGAAATATGTACATATAAGGCAAAAATATTAGTAAGCGTAAGCGTCCCAATAGTCCACCATGACACAAGAGGAGGTGGGCAGGCCAAACACACACGCATGTGATACTGACATTCTCCTCAGCAGACACTGCCAACTCCATTATCAAAAATGGCCTAGACATATGTGGGGTTTGGGTAAGAGGGGAAAGGACAAAGAACAAACCCCTACAATGCTTGAAATGCAGGGGATGGGAGCACAAGGCATCAGACTGCCCAGCACAAGTAGAAACCTGTGGCACATGTGGGGACAACCACTGAACAAGCAACTGCAACAGCAAGGACAAATGGTACTAAATGTTATGCAAAACTGAAGAGCATGCAAGCTAGGACAGAGTGTGCCCAGAATTCATAAGGCACCACAAAACATATAATAGTAGATACCCAGAAAACAACATGGTCTATTTCCCTACCCATCAGGACTGGATGCTGACAACCAGACCAGACAGGATCCCACTGGATGCCCACTTCCCAGCAAGTCTGGCAGCCAAGAGCATCCCCAGCACCTCCAAGCCAGCCATGAAGCAACTACAAGGCAAACCAAAAGGCAAGGCAGCAAGCACACAATGACAGATAGGCCCCAGCATGGGTAAGACAGGAAAAGGTAGAGTGAATATGATCGAGAAGTTCCTACACAGGATAGGTCCAAACTTAATCCTGCTTGGATGCAGAAGGGAGGAAGGCGAACTCCCAGAATGTGATGACATTGACCATATTCTCAAACATGCAGACACAGTGGACATGGAAGGTATTCTCAGTTACCAAGATAGCTGCCTAGGAGGAATCATGGGCTGGGACTAATCCCAGGATACTGACCATCTGGCAGCAGAACATTAATAAATTGCCCACTTGTCAACACACACTCCTCAGCAACAACATACTAACGAGACACAATATAGATATCATCATGCTACAGGAACCAGCAGTAAACACCTTCAACCAGTTCATTGCCTCCAAGGACTGGATTATGGTATACCCATCTATATACAGCACACAACCAAATAGTATGTTCACACTAACACTTGTCAGATCCACACTGCAAACCGATGCCTGGGAACAGATTGACCTCCAATCTAGTGATATCACTATCCTCACAGTCAAAGGAACTTGAGGAAAACTGGTAATCTTTAACATATATAATGGAGGCAACAATGACACAATAAAGTTACTAAACACTTTCCACAGAACAAAACCAGACATAGTAGGGCACACCTCCAAAGGAGAAACCCACATTATATGGCTCAGTGACTTCAACCAGCACCACCCATATTGGGATGACCTGAACAATACAAGGCTCTTCACTACTGAGGCATTGAGAGCATCAGAGAAGCTCATTGAAGCAGTGGCCACAGTAGGTCTAGAGCTAGCACTCCCCAGTGGTGTCCCAACACACCAGCACAATGTCACAAAAAGATGGACAAGGCTGGACCAAGTATTCATCTCAGATCATTCACTAGACCTCCTGGAAGCCTGCAATACTGAAACCCAGTTTTGTAGCATCAAAATGGACCACCTCCCGATAGTAGCTCAGTTAAACTTAACCATCCCCACAGTGCAACCAGTCACCCTGTAACCAGCCTGGGGTGATGGTTCAACACCATCGCGCCCCTGTAAGTTGCGGAACTGGCCAACTAGAGTATTGTGACCCCGTTTCAGGTTTGCGCCCCATTTCATGTACATCAGCTTGTGATTCTTGTGAGCGACCTTTGCCACTGGTCGTTATTGTTCTCTGTCGTGTTTCAGGTATAAATAGGTAGCACTGCCCCTTCAGGCCTTAGGCCTGCCCTCAAGTACTATGTACTATAAATAGGGGACTCATTACGCCTGGTAGAGGCAAGTTGAGTCTCTTGTCTCAATACTAGCAGTGTTCTACTTCCTTACGGGTGGCTACTGAGTCGGAGCTCAGCAAGCGGTAACCCAGGTATCGACATCAACTTGCAGGTCGACTTCTTCTCTACACGTCTTCTAGGACATGTCGAGTCCTAGCTCATCGACTTAGTGTGTCTATTGTTGCTGTCAAACCCTTGGCGGTGATGTTAGACTCAACTTGTTTTCAATACAGCTAGCAGTTCAGAAGGGACACTGCAGAATACAACCCTCGATTGGGTAGACGCCACCAAAGGCAGAAGGAACCACAGGGTTCAGTATATCTCCAAAGAACATCCAGCAAACCCCATGGATCAGGACATACAGATTATCGTCACAGCAAGAGGCAAAGCACCAACCAACCCGAAGCTGGTGTGCATCCACAACAACAGGTGGAAGGAAGTCCACTGGACTGAAGGGCAATACACCCTAGGAGCAGCAGTACCGCAACTACACGAATACGACACTGAAGGATCAGAAGCTGACAAGCTTCTCGACGAAGAACTAGAAGGACCCGAGGTTGTTTCAGATACAGAGTCGGACGAGGCGGTCAAAGAAATTGATGACGCCTTTAACAGGATCAAGATCACACCAGTGGAAGAGAAAGCACCAGTGTTTCCCACCAGAACCCTCACTCCACTTCAGGGAATACCAACCGATGCCCTACCAGCAGGAGCTAGAATCCCTAGCCTCTCACAAGCCATGTCGACACAAACTACCACAGCTACAGCCATTGCTGCACAACCATCTCCCACCACCCAGAGTGCACCACAACACATCCAAAACGTCCTCAGACAAGTCCTCAAAAGGTCGGGACCACCAGGAGGACCAGGAGGACCAGGAGGACCAGGAGGACCAGGAGGGCCAGGAGGACCAGCAGGCCAGACCCGAACGCACCCCAATACTGGTGGTGCAGCCGCTGATGTAAAACCATGGGAGCACTCCCACAGGTCTTTATGGGGGACAGATCTAAGGCCGACAACTTCATCGAAGAGTGAAAGGATACCTGCACTTGAACGCAGACGTAGCAGGGTACAATTCCCCCTTCAAGAAAATTGCCTTCACCCTCACCCTCATCAAGGGAGAAAACACGGCCCAATGGGTCAGAGACATGGCGAGTGGATCGACAGACTACACATGCCCCAAGACAATATCCCAGCCTATGGGACCAATTCCTCCTGGAATTTAGCCAACAGTTCCAGGACACCCAGGGCCCAACGGGCCAGAAATGAAATCAGGGACTGTCGGATGAAGGGATCCGACTACGATGAATACATCACCAGGTTGAAAGCCTGGCAAGGAAGGCAGGATACATGCTGGGAATGAGGAACATACAACATCTTCCTACAGGGATCCCAGCTCGCTCCTCACGATACGCTGAAACCGCCAATCCCTCTCAACTACCAGACCTCAAAGAAAAGTCAAAACATGTGCAAGGAAAGACCATAATAGATGGTATCTGAAGAAAACCTGGGAGCGCAATCGCCATTCCAACGTTCAACAACCCACCCAGACCACCACCATTCCAACAGAGAACTGGCAACCCGATATAATCAGGGGAACCGCCCCCAATACAACTCAACAAATGCACCACCATCCATGAAAACACCCCAGTCCAATGGACCTATCAGGGTCGTACCCTAACAACTGGAGAGGACGAGGAAATGGAGACAAAGGCAGGACCACCGCAAGGGGAAACGTATCAGCGCCAGGATACGAAGCAATGCGATGCTTCAACTGCGGCAGAGAAGGGCATTTCACCCGTGCCTGCCCCGAAAGGCGACAACCCCCGAAACCCCTACAGACAGGCCCCAGACAGGCCAACCTTATCGACTTCCAAGAGGAAGAGATCAAGACTACCAGATGGCCGAACCATCAGAGGGAACCTCAGTGGCCACCATGCGAGCACAGCTGGAGGGAATGTCCCTCGACGACCAAATCAAACTGGCCAAGGAAATGGGAGTCGCACAGGATTTTCCCTCTGCCTAATCAGATCGGCCCTGCTTAGGCGAATCCATAGTGATAACGTGTACATATCAGCAAGAAAATCCATGACAGTCCGTTTCTATGCACGATCAATCGCGAAAAGAGCCGAAGGAGTGGCCCTCATAGACTCAGGGGCCACTGAAAACTTCATGAGTCTCGACTATGCAAGATGGCTAAGACTCCCCATCAAATGACTAGCAAACCCGAGGCCATTGTTCAACGTCGATGGAACAGAGAACAAGAGCGGAGCCCTCAAATACTACACCGACCTACAGTTCAAGATGGGGACACAAACCACGAACCAAAGGTTCTTCCTCTCCGATCTAGGGGACCACAAAGCCATCTTCGGCTATCCATGGTTCGCCTCTGTCCAGCCAAAAATCGACTGGAAAAGAGGATGGATCGACTTCACCCACCTTCCCATCGTTCTCTCAGCCCCGAATGCAGCCAAAGCAGTTACGTATCCCGAACAAAGAATGTACCACGACCAATCAGAAAGAGAACCAACACATATCTCCTGGGAAAGCAACGATAGGAGGCATCGAGAGCAGCTCAGAACAAAATGACGCCATCCCAGCCGAATACAGGCGACATAAAAAGGTGTTCAGCGAGGAAGAATCACAACGAATGCCCAAATCTACAATATGGGACCATGCCATTGAACTTCTACCCGAGCACCCGACACTATGCCAGGACGACTGCTACCCCTCACACAAGAGGAAAAAGCCGAAATGCACAAATTCGTCCAAGAACACCTGAGACGAGGGACCATCCACGTCTCAAAGTCACCATATGCAGCCAACTTCTTCTTTGTAAAGAAGAAGGATGGAAAGCTAAGACTGGTACAGGACTACCAGCCTGTCAACAAGTGGACAAAAAGAAATAGGAATGTGTCACCCCTCATCCCGCAAGTTGTAGACGACTCAGCGGATGCACTAAATTCACAGTGGTGGATGTGAGATGGGCTACAACAACATCAGGATCAAAGAAGGAGACGAATGGAAGGCCGCCTTCCTCACCCACGAAGGGCTGTTCGAGCCCACTGTCATGTTCTTTGGCCTCACCAACTCCCCGGCGACCTTTCAAATGATGATGAACACCATCTTCCGGCAAGAGGTGGGAGAGGGCTGGCTCTCCGTCTATATGGACGACATCGCCATCCACATGCCAGGCGCCACATGAAACAGAAGAACAACACACCGCTAGGCATCAGGAGTATGTCCATCGCATGTTGGACAAACTGGAAAAGAATGATCTCTATCTCAAACCAGAAAAGTGCCAATTCGAGAAAGAGGAGATCGAATACTTAGGAGTCATCATGGGAAAAGGACACCTCAGGATGAGCCCCAAGAAACTGCAGGGGATGCGGACTGGTCACCACCAAAAAACCCGACCGACGTCAGGAGTTTCTTGGGATTCACAGGCTACTACCGCTACTTTGTGCCAAACTACTCAAAAATTGCACGACCCCTGCTGGAACTAACAAAGAAGGCCACACCCTGGCATTGGGGAGAAGCACAGATGAGAGCATTCGAAGAGCTGAAACAAGAATGTGTGGCAGCCCAGTGCTGATCCAACCAAATGTCGAGAAACAGTTCACACTCCACGTCGACGCATCGGCATACGGTGTAGGCCCGTACTCTCACAGGAGGGAGAACACAACCTCACTCCAACCCTAGCTCAACGACACAAACCAATCTGCACCCGGTGGCATACTATTCAGCCACGTTCACACCCACAGAATGAAATTATGACATCTATGAACAGAACTGTTAGCCGTCATGAAGGCCCTGGCCCATTGGAGACACTACCTAGGATGGACCAAAACACCGTTCATAATCTGGACTGATCACGCCAACCTCCAGTACTGAAAGTCGCCGAGAAACCTGAATGACGAACTGCATGATGGCACGCTGACCTCCAAGAATATGACTACATACTGGAATACATCCCAGGCAAGACAAATACCGCAGCGGATGCCTTGTCCAGACCATCAAATGCAGATCACGGTGAGGACGACAACAAGGATGTCACAATCATCCACCCCACAGAATCTGCACAGTGCAAACGATCCACAGAAAACCATCATACCGAATCTCAAGGAACTTAGACAGGCTATCGTGAGAAACGCCACGACATACCCACAGCCGGTCACCCAGGGAGAGACGAAACCCTGCGAAAGGTACAAGAACAATACTGGTGGCCAAAATGAAAGAGTGGATTGCAGACTATGTTAAGGATGCACAACGTGCCAACAAGCCAAGATACTGACTCATCGACCCCACGTTACCCTCTACCGAATTCCCTCCACATCAGGCACGCTGCCCTTTGAGACCATAGCTATGGATCTGATTACCAGGTTGCCATCAAAACAAGGGATGGACGCAATCCTCACCATCGTAGACCATAGATGCTCACATGCGGCCCTATTCCTCCCTGCTCCACCAACATCACAGGGCCAGGAATCGCCCAGCTCTACCTAGATCATCTATATCCATGGTACAGACTGCCAAGAAAATCATCAGTGACAGAGACCTGCGATTCACGTCGAGTTTTGGAAAAGCACTCACAAAAGGCTCGGGATACAACAAAACCTGTCCACCGCAGCCCACCCCCAAACTGACGGTCTATCCGAGCAAAAGAATCAATGGATAGAGCAATATCTCCGACTGGTGACAAGTGGGCAACCAGACGACTGGACAGAATGGGTCACAGTTGCAACTGCAGTATACAACAACCGAAAAAACAGCACCACAGGGCTATCACCCAATCAGATTCTGATCGCTATGAACCAACGCTGGGACCTGGAGATCTGGGAATCCAGACCAACAATGAGGCAGCGGAGCAACAAACACGGAGGATGGAGGAAGCACAGATCAAGCAATAAAGGCAATCAATAGAAAGGCGGCCAACATGCCGACGGGCCAATACAAAGCCAGAGACCAAGTGTGGCTAGAAGGAACCCACCTGACGCTCCCACACCAAGGGTCCAAATTAAACCCAAAACGGTATGGCCCTTCAAAATACTTAAAGAAGTATCCCTGGTCGCCTTCTTGCTACAGCTCCCTGCCTCATGGTTAATCCACCCGGTGTTTCATGCCTCCCTTCTTACCCCATATAGGGAGACAGACACCCACGGGCCCAATTACGCCAGGCCTCCCCCTGATCTGATTGACGACGAGGAACAATACGAAGTGGAGCAAATCAGAAACCATCGCTATCAGAAGCGATCAAAGAAGCTCCAATATCTCATAAAGTGGTGGGGCTACCCCGAAAGTGACAACACCTGGGAACCAGCTGACCAGGTGCATGCCCCGGATCTCCTTCGGGAGTATCATAAGCGCTGGCCCTTAGACAACATAAAAGGGAAGCAGAAACCCCTGGTGAAAGCATCAATCCATTCCCTCTCCACTCATCCCAAAAACATTGCCTCCTCATGTCTTCTCCCACTCCAATCCCCGTCCCAGCCCCAGTTGCGGAATCCATATCAGTGGAGGCTATCAGGTCTCCCTCCGCAGCGGCCAGCCCTGGTCGCACCGCTACCACTCCCACCTCCAACACCATCCACCTGCCCGGTGCCTTCCCCGACCTGAAAACCAACGCCTTCTGGGAAGGCCCCCTTTCCCCCGGCACCATTCGCTCCGTCTTGGACGGATACGAGAACCTCGCCCCGACCCAGCTCCACCAGCTGGCTGTGGGCCTCGCCGCCACTTTGCAGCAGCGAGAAGCCCTGTTCCAAGACGAGGCGCAATGCCTCAAATGCCAATTCAAGGAGGTCAACAGAGACAACTGCGAACTCAAAGCACAGATTCAACAAATTGACGGGGAGCCCCTCCTCTGCCCCGACAGATACATTGAGAATGACGGGAGACTCCCCGAATTCACCATCACAACCCCAGACGGTGAGAAACCTGCCGTCTTCATCAAGCAACTGGACGACAGGCGAGTGGCTGGCCTGGCGGCCAATGCAACGGGCGACCACGACACCCAAATCATCAACTTATATGCCCACCCCGAATTCGATGACTTCCCACTCTCCCCACTCCCGCCTTGGTTCCATGCCCACCTCTGGGGAACTGAGGTTGACTATCACCCACTCCAAGAGGCCATCATCGACTTGGACAACTGGCCCCTCCTCGCTGAGGTCACGCGCTACTGAGTGCTGGACCGCGAAGTCGACACCTTGCGTGCCGAGCTTCGCCTGGCTCAGGCGAATCTGGCGGCGTCTGAGACTGCCAAGCAAGCATGCAAGGACCGGCTCATCGCAGCAAGAGCCAGGAAGAAGGTCCCACAAGTGGGAGTCGAGTGATATCAGCCCCAGCTGGCAAGACGGTCAGCATGGAGGAAAACAGGATGAGGGCATCCTGTCTAGCAGAGGAGTGGTGTAACCGGCCTGGGGTGATGGTTCAACACCATTGCGCCCCTGTAAGTTGCGGAACCGGCCAACTAGAGTATTGTGACCCCATTTCAGGTTTGCGCCCCATTTCATGTACATCAGCTTGTGATTCTTGTGAGCAACCTTTGCTACTGGTCGTTATTGTTCTCTGTTGTGTTTCAGGTATAAATAGGTAGCACTGCCCCTTCAGGCCTTAGGCCTGCCCTCAAGTACTATGTACTATAAATAGGGGACTCATTACGCCTGGTAGAGGCAAGTTGAGTCTCTTGTCTCAATACTAGCAGTGTTCTACTTCCTTATGGGTGGCTACTGAGTTGGAGCTCAGCAAGCAGTAACCCGGGTATCGACATCAACTTGCAGGTCGGCTTCTTCTCTACACGTCTTCTAGGGCACGTCAAGTCCTAGCTCATCGACTTAGTGTGTCTATTGTTGCTGTCAAACCCTTGGCGGTGACAACCCCTGCCCTCGACCTTGCCTCGATTGCCTCACTACCCACCCATGCGAGTCATGTGTTGACCATGGCCTTGTGACTTGCCCCATCTATGTCACAGTGCCCAGTCAAATGGGCCTGTCTTTCATCACCTATCCTTTCCTTTCATTGACTATCCCTTCCTTTCATCCTTTCTCCCCTTTCTTCACCTCACCTCCCTTGTGTTGTCCTCAAGCACTGTCCAACTGCTGTCCCCTGTGTCACTGGCACTGCCCCAGCCACTCCTGATGCCACTCAACCTTTGTTGAGTGGATCTGCACAGACCACATTGCCCATCCTCAATGGCCTGCATTGTCGCCAGTCAATCCAATTGGAGAGCCTGAGTTGGATTTGGTCTCAGTTTCATGTATCGCCCATGTACCTGCTGTTGTCTTTGTCTTCTCCTTTCACTGCTTTGCCTTTGTTCCCCTCACCACTCTCCCTTTGTGTTCGCTTCGCCTCATTCCTCCCCTACCACTTCCCTTTCATGCCACCAGTTTCTTGCTACAATACTCATTGCATTGACCCCCATACGATATGCCTCAAATGGCCACTTTAGCTATGGCTTGTGATGTATATAAACTCACCATCTTGATTGCTGCAAATGTAGACCCCATTGAGCATGTAACCGGCCTGGGGTGATGGTTCAACACCATTGCGCCCCTGTAAGTTGCGGAACCGGCCACATAGAGGACTCTGACCCCATTTCACGTTTGTGCCCCGTTTCATGTTCATCAGCCTGTGATTTTCTTGAGCTCCCTTTGCTACTGGCTGGTATTGTTCTTTCCACGTTTCAGATATAAATAGGTAGCTGCACTGCCCCTCAGGCCCTAGGCCTGCCCTCAAGTACTATGTACTATATATAGGGGACTCATTACGTGTCACAGGGCGGCTTGCAAGAGGGCAAGAGAACCACTGATGGCATGTGAGAGGTGCGCTGGACCCCCAGGCGTGGTAGGCCTGTCTAGGCCTGGGGTTGGTAATACAGGTTGGACACTTAGTCAGTGCGAGTCAGCGGGCTTCGTCAGCCTCAGTAAGCAGTTTAGTTAGCCGGATGACCAGAATATGGTCGCGTCAGCAGTAGTAGTCATCATGTACCAGTAGTACTTGTACGCGCGCGCGTGCAGAGACGAGACTCTAAGTCGAGTCTCCTTTGTCTATCAAAGAGTAGTGACTTCCGTCTATTGTCTCTAGGAAAGCCGTGGCTTGTTTCGCCTTCCTAGGTCTTTTGTGCTTTATCCTTTGTGTGCCCCGAGTTGCAGGCACACCAAACATCGACTCCGATTCAAGCTCTATCAACGAGTCGCTAGGGAGTCACAAGAGCTATTTCCCACCCAGCGTAGTGGGCGCATCTGCTGAGTTGTCAAACGAATCTACTACAGTCGTAGAGACTAACGACGTCTAAGTGTCACTGCTCTCGCCGGTGACATTAGACTCGACTTCTTTTCCCACCACGGCCCCTGAAGGGAGACAATACGTCCAACTTCCCATCGATAGGGAACGAGCCTTGCAGAACACAGCAGTCTACTGGGAAGATCAGACCTTTCCATTCCACGCATACGCAATCCGAGTAGGAGGGACACAGATCAGAGCGGTTCATCTACACAACCGACATTGGTACACCCTCAATTGGGGAAACGAAGGAGAGTTCCCGTTCTTGACCAAAGAGCACGACGAATTGATCAGTACAACGGAAGGCACGAAGGAGCGGCCGTAAACATGTACAAAGAAGCCCCTACCATTATCAATTGGAGCGAAGGCTCCGACAGCGAAGAAGAAGAAAGTCCCCTCGACCAACAAATTCGGAACTCACCCATCGATCTGTCCCTAGCCATCACTGCCCTCGCAGACTTATCACTCACAGCCGAACCAACCAATATCGCCACAATGTCAACTGCAGCGACCGCCGTAACAACCACACAACAGGAGGGAGAACTGGACCACCCGCAGGAGGAGGCAGTGGAGGGCCCAGTGGAGGCGGAGGCCCACCAGGAGGCAGACCACCAGGAGGTGGAGGAGGAGGCGTCCCAGGAGGTGGACAACCGCAACAACCGATTCAAGCAGACGATAAACCAATGGGAGCTCTGCCAACAATCTTTGAAGGAGATCGAGCTAAAGCTGAGAGCTTCCTACGAGAACTCCGAGCGTACTTCCTCGTTAACCACAACATTCCATCCCTAGCCTCTTTCATCAAAAGGTGGCTATAGCCCTCACTTGCATCAAAGGAACCGAAGTCAATCGATGGACGGAACAACAACTGGATTGGCTGAGCACGCTTCAACCAGCAGACGATGCACGCGCAGTATGGACGACATTCGTGCAAAACTTCGAGAATCGTTTTCTCGACTCCAAAAGGCACAAAAAGCACGAATCAGACTACAGGAGCTGAAGATGAGATGGCCAGAGATAGATGAGTACATCTCTACCTTCGAGAGCATAGCGCACGAAGCTGGTTACAACCCGATGGACCAGAACACCATGCAGTTATTTCTGCAAGGACTGCCGCGTAGTGTCGGACAAAAGGTGCTGGAAGATACAGCGGTTCACACGTATGACCAGATGAAGGCCAAGGCCATCAACGTCACCGCGTCACAGCGAATCATCGACGCTCTGTATACCGTCCCAACAATAACAGCAACACAAGACGCCCCCCATTCCAGAACAACTGGCAATACCGCACCCAACAACCACAGAATCCTAGACCGCCGCGACAAGGGTTCGGACAGACCCCTTATAACTCCACCACGGCACCCAGAGCGTGGAACAATCAACCAGTACCCATGGATGTGGACCGAGCCAGAGCCCCCAGAGGGAACTGGCGAGGACGAGGTGGAGGGCCGCCTAGGGAAACGTCGTAAGAACGGACGAAATAGAACCCAAAGAGGGGTGCAGGGTGCGTGCTTCACCTGCGGACAACAAGGACATTTCGCTCGCGCCTGCCCCACCAAACAGCATCGTCCAATACACGCACTGCCCAGCTCATTGACTGGACGCCCGAAGACAACGAGACCGAGTCCAGCATCTCAAAGGTGGATCATCTCCACCAACAACTCGAGACCCTCTCATCGGAAGACCAAGAAGAGCTGATGAATCGTCTGGAGCGAAGGAAGGAAATTTTTCGGAAGCCTAATCCGTGCGGCCTGGATTAGGAAGACTGGATCAGATAGGATGTATCTCTCTATACGAAAATCTATGCAGCTACGTTTATTCATCCATCTATCCAAGAAGAGGGCCGAGACAATAGCGCTCCTAGATTCGGGAGCGACCGAAAACTTTATCAGCATGCGGTATGCAAAGGAAATGCGGTTCCCCATCAAACGACTGGAAAGACCAAGGCCAGTCTACAACGTTGATGGAACCAGAAATAAGAACGGAGATATAGAAAACTACACCGATTTAGAAATGCAGACGGGGAGTCAACGGACCTGGCTACGATTTTTTCTCACCGATCTAGGAGAGCAGAACGTTATCCTAGGATACCCGTGGTTTGCGGCCACACAGCCAAAGATCGATTGGGCGCGAGGCTGGATTGAAAGCGATCAGCTACCCCTTATCCTCCGAACCAAGCTAGCAACCCAAGTACGGATAGGGAGGTGTAGAACTACCCCACGAGGACGCGAGGCACCTTTGCGACGAATCAAAGTGGTACAGGAGTCTATTCACATGGCTAAACTCATCATCCCGGCGACAGAAGGGAAAAAGCAAACGCTGGCATCGAAACTAGCGGAAGAAGCAGGATCCCATAAAGGGAGCGGTAAAATCCCAGCCAAATATCAAAAACATGCTCACGTTTTTAGTGAAGAAGCAGCCCAACGATTCCCTGAACCGCGTATCTGGGATCACGCAATCGAGTTGAAACCAGAAGCACCATCCTCCATACCAGGCAAAGTATATCAACTTACGCAAGAAGAACAGAAGGCACTGTTGGAATTCGTCAACGAGCAGCAGAAGAAGGGCTACATACGCCCCTCCAAGAGCCCATACGCAGCGCCCTTCTTTTTCATCAAAAAGAAAGATGGAAAGCTACGCCCGTACAAGACTACCGTCGCCTAAATGAGTGGACTATTCGCAACCGTTACCCCCTTCCACTGATTCCAGAACTGATAGCGAAGGTCCAAGGAGCAAAGCTCTTTACAAAGTTCGACATTCGATGGGGGTATAACAACGTCCGCATCAAAAAGGGAGACGAGTGGAAAGCCGCATTCATCACCAATCAGGGATTATTCGAACCCACTGTCATGTTTTTCGGACTAACGAACTCGCCAGCGACCTTCCAAACCATGATGAACGCAATCTTCGCCGAAGAAATGGCCCAAGGGTGGCTCATAATCTATATGGACGATCTCCTTATCGCCACAGGAGACGACCCCAAATTCCACGAAGAATGCACCCACAAAGTCTTAAACAAGCTAAGACAATACGACTTATACCTCAAACCAGAAAATGCATCTTCGAGCAGCGAAAGGTAGAATTCCTGGGAGTCATCCTTGAGGACGGCACAGTTCAGATGGACCCGCGAAAGTACGAGGAGTGGCTGACTGGCCACAACCACAACCGTCAAGGATGTCCGCGCATTCTTAGGCTTTACAGGGTTTTATCGATACTTCATACCCAACTACTCTCTCATAGCACGTCCCTGATCCAACTAACGCGAAAAGACACCCCGTTCAGATGGGATCACGACTGCAAGAACGCCCTTGAACGCCTGAAGACGCTGATGTGTAGCAAACCCATCCTCCGCCAACCCGACTACTCCAAAGCATTCTTTCTAGCCACAGACGCCTCCGCATACGGCGTGGGCGCCGTACTCTCACAGGAGGGAGAAGTTAACCCACGCACCCAGAAACCCACACTATGCCCAGTCGCATATTACTCTAACACTTCACCCCGACAGAACGCAACTACGACATTTATGAGAGAGAATTCTTGGGAGTCTGAAAGCCCTCAAACGCTTCCGCCCTCATGTAGCAGCCACAGAAATACCAGTCACCATCCTCACCGACCACGCCAACTTGACATACTGGAAAGCCCCTCGAAAGGTTAACCGACGCGTAGCCAGATGGTTTGCAGAGCTCCAGGACTACAACTTAGTCATCAAGCATGTGCCAGGGAAAATCACACTGCTCCCGACATGCTGTCTAGACCACCAGGAGCTGATCACGGCACCGAAGACAATGCGAACCTAACCCTTCTTCCAACAACCATGTTCATCGCCACCGCATCAACACGAACAGACCCCCTCGAGCAACGAGTCAAAGAGGCCCAACAAAAACAAAGGCGGAAATGGAATTATGGTGCGACTCACAAGACGTACGAAAGATACCTGAAGGCTATGTACGAGGGTGGAAGCTCGCCGTACCAGCGGGATTACAGCTAAGACGCGACATCCTGTCCCAATTTCACGACTCACCAACAGCAGGACACCCAGGTCGAGACAACACCATCGCCCTTGTCAGCCAACGCTACTGGTGGCCGGGGCTGAATACGTGGGCAGAAAGATACGTCGCGGGATGCGCGCAATGCCAACAACATAAGATTCGAACGACAAGGAAAAAGACACCACTATATCGCATACCAGGAGACCCCAGATGCGTCCCTTTAACATCATTGCCTTAGACCTTATCACCCAGTTACCAAAGGCCAAAGATATGGACGCCATCCTCACCATTGTCGATCAGGGATGTTCCAGAGCCGCCGTATTCATCCCTTGCAAAACGACGATTACAGGCGAAGGAGTAGCCCAACTATACCTCCAGCACCTGTTCCCATGGTTTGGGGTACCGTCGAAAGTAATCTCAGACCGTGACCCTCGCTTTACGTCCAACTTTTCCAAAGCCCTCACCACTAAACTGAAGATAGAGCGAAATATCAGCACAGCCTTCCATCCGCAGACCGACGGACTCACTGAGCGAAAGAATCAATGGGTGGAGCAGTACCTGCGACTCTACACCTCGGCCAGGCAAGACGACTGGGCAGAACTCCTACCAATTGCGACGTTCGTCCACAATAGGTGGCCTAATGCTACGACAAAGCTGAGTCCCCACGAAGTCATCCTTGGATATCGCCCTAGTGCTGCTGAAGAACCCACGCCTGTCACCAGTAACGAAGCGATGGAAGATCGACACGAACGTGCTAAGGCACATAGAGAGGCGGCAGTTCACGCCCTCAACGAAGTCGCCAAAGCCACCCCCTCAGCGCAATACCAAGAAGGAGACCAAGTCTGGCTCGAAGCAAAGCATCTGTCACTCCCCTACGCATCTGTCAAACTTGCGCCCAAACGCCACGGGCCATTCAAAGTGCTGAAAGAAGTCTCGCCGGTGGCTTACAAACTGGAGCTGCCAGCAGCCTGGACCATCCATGACGTGTTTCATAGCTCATTACTCACCCGTTACAAAGAAACTGAAGAGCATGGGATCAATTACCAATGACCGCCACCGGAGATGATTGATAATGCTGAGGAATATGAGGTGGAGCAGATTATCAACCACAGGCACCATGGGAAACGACGTCAGCTTCAATATCTCATCCGGTGGAAGGGTTACTCAGCCGCTGACGATACATGGGAACCTGCTGACCAAGTACACGCCCCAGCATTAGTCACGCGATATCACAGACGACGGCCAATAGATGAAGGGATGGGATACAAAGAGTCCAGACGAGCAACATGGGTCAAATCAACCGCCTCGCACTTTTCCGCCCATTCGCAGCTAAACTCAGCATGTCTTCCCCCCTCTCCATCCCATCCTACATCACAGCTAGCCCCAGGGGTGTGAAGAACCCTTGCCAATCCCACCACGCACAGAGCACTAAGGGCAAGCAACCCGAACCCCTCGTCGTCCCGATGGAAGTGGTGGCCTCGTCGGCCGAGTTCAGTGAGTTTCAGCTTTCCCCACGAACTGTCCACGCTGCTCTCGAAGGGAACAGCCCCACCAGAGAGCAACTCGTCCTCATCGCCCAAGGACTGGCAAGCGTTGTGCGCAAGAATGAGGAGGTGTCGCGACACAACAAAGACCAGCTCGCCATACTCAAAGGACGAGCCGACGCTCTGGCAGAGCGTGAGGCGAACGCAGCTCGCCTGGAAGCGACCTACAAACACTGGAGGGACGACCAGCTCGCAGCAGACGAGGAAGATTTGGGGGTACCCGAAGGGTATGAGGAGAACGAAGGGCGAGTGCCCGATCTCTTCATTCCCATCACTGACGGATCCCACACCATTCACACCCTCGCGGCTTATATTAAACGCGAGGGACAGTACTGTCTCGGCACCTCTGGAAAAGGGGAAGCCGTCTACCGCCAGGAGCTCTTGCTCCCAACCGCGCCACGATCGAAGAAGAGGGGGAATACCCCCAGTGGTTCTTCGACGCACTCACCAACCCCACCACCTACGACGCCATGTTGCGTCAAGAGAACGAGCCAGGAGGGGATTGGGGGACCGCCGCTGAGTTCGAACGTTTCCACGAGACCGTCACTGACCTCGCCGGGCTTCATATCGAAGCTCGGGAACTCCAGGCCCACATCGACTCCCTCCGCTATCAAGAAGAACAGTGCCGTCGCCGCCTTATCGCTTCACACAAATACGAGAGCTACGGTCTTTTCCCAAGCTCCACGACGAACCCTTACTGCGAGGAGACCAGGGTCGTAAGTTCTCCTCCATCCCTCACAGCTCACGCCGCGGTGCGGCTCGTTTCTAGACCAAGGGTGATGTCACAGGGCGGCTTGCCGGAGGGCAAGAGAACCGCTGATGGCATGTGAGAGGTGCGCTGGACCCCCAGGCGTGGTAGGCCTGTCTAGGCCTGGGGTTGGTAATACAGGTCGGACTCTTAGTCAGTGTATGTCAGGGCTTTGTCACGCCCCTCAGTCAGCAATCAAGTTAGCCGAATGACCGGAAAACGGTCGAGTAGTCGTAGTAGTCACGTGTACAGTAGTATATGTACGCACGCGCGTATGGAGACGAGACTCTAAGTCGAGTCTCCTTTGTCTATCAAAAGAGTAGTGACTTCCGTCTATTGTCTCTAGGAAAGCCGTGGCTTGTTTCGCCTTCCTAGGTCTTCTGTGCTTTATCCTTTGTGTGCCCCGAGTTGCTGGCACACCGAACGTCGACTCCGATTCAAGTACTGTCAACGAGTCACTAGGGAGTCACGAGAGCTATTTCCCACCAAGCGTAGTGGGCGTATCCGCTGAGTTGTCAGACGATTCTACTACAGTCATAGAGACTAACGACGTCTAAGTGTCACTGCTCCCGCCGGTGACAAAAGGGGTGATTTGAATGGTGATAATTCTGAAGGTGGTAGAAAAAATAGTAAAATAATTGTTAGAAAAATGAGGCACATGCATACAGGAGAATGGGAGTGAGCAAATATGTGCCCTTCCTGGATAGTAAGTACAAGAATATTTATCCTACTAAATGTATGCACTGTCAGTAAGAAATAGAAGGAAATCAGTAGGGTGCTAAAACAATGTAAAACCAAGATGAAGCACACAAGCTTAATTGCTAGAATAATAAGAGGCAGGGGTTTGGGGGCACAGCCCCCAACAAGGTTAAGTCCCATGCTGTAGGCATGGACATAACCTTGTAAGCAATATAAGGCAATTTAATGACTAATATCCAAATCGAGAAATTTCCAACATAATGTCTTTTTCTGGAAGGCAGGAACTGTTGTTGCCAGTGCCATGCAGGGAACCCCTCGATACATGCACCACATTACTGCAGAGAGTGCTCTTCACACCAGGAGCTTGAGTGCCACTTGATCAGGAGAGGGGTGAACGTGATGTGAGCGCCTTTCCACTCCACAGAAAGACGGAGTTTAGTTGTGTAATCACGTTCGTCGCACCTTTTCGCTCAACCGGAGCGGGTTATGTGGTTACTTCGGTATTTAGAGGGAACGGTAGCCTGCGCTAACCTGCGGCAAACCTGGGAACCAGGATAAAGAGGCCTCGGACCTCATGGCGGACTCAGGGAGAAACGTTGCTCCAACAGCAAAACGAACCGCTTCGACGCACGCTCACACGACCACCGGCTTTTGAGCGGTCTGCCAAGTGCCAGTCTCCCAAGGTGCGTGCGGTCATAACGAGCTTCTTCGTGCTCATGTCCATTCTTTATGTGCGCAGATCCTCTGGCTCGGATGCTCCGACTCGCGCGTGCCTGAGAGCGTCATCAGCGCTTCCCGGCCAAGCGATATCTTTGTTCATCACAACATGGTAAAGTACGCATACACATGCATGGCACGCCTTCTCGTGGCAGTATTGACACGTATGTGTATATTTTTTTCTAGTCAGGTCCATCCTAACGATAACAGCGTGCACTCGGTGATCACATATGCCATCGCGGCAGTCGTCGTCGAATACAGTGCGGGTTTTCTCCATCTCGTCTGAGTAGTCTGCAGGTCTGCGTGTACTCATGCGAGGTATACATAGGAGGTATTCATACGCGCGTTGCCCTGATATTCGGGTTACACGCGAGTCAAATTCTGCCAAGGCCACAGGTAGTACTCGACAAACCTGCATCAGGAGACCCTGTCAGGGCTTGTAAGGAGAAACCCCATCATCAAAGGCCATCCAAAGGAGGACGATTATAGTCTATGATTTCTTGGGAGTATGCTCTAGTCGTACGAATTAACGGTCAAAAAAAGTGCGCCATCCAAGGGCTCAATCACGACACGATCCAGTAGTCTTCTCGGTTCTATACCTCGAGAGTATTTCCCTTGTCACAGCAACGACCAACGACGCCACACCAGCAGGCCGGGGGCGGCCCCTCAAAGTGTCCGTCTCGGGCTCATACACGAGACAGTGCACCCAGAGGTTCTTCCTCTCCTCCTTCCACGCGGCCTGCACGGGTGCGGCATCGGCGACGTTCGGAACTTGTGCGCGCACGCTCTGCTCGACGATCTTCGTCAGCGCGTCGGAGGCAGTGACGTCCTGGAGATCGAGCGTGCCGGCGAGCGCGGTGAGTGGCGCGAGCCAGCGTGCAAGAGGGGTGGTCGATTCCGGCGGAGGCGCGCCCGAGATGACTGTAACACACCGCAGCACTGCCAAAGTTTGTGTGGCTGACGACAAGAATTGTTGTACCATTCGGCCGCTCGGCTCGATTCGATGGTAATGGTACCGCGCGAACAGGGAGATGGGATGGGATGGCGGGAGACTCGGAGCCACGCTCTGACCGGAACGGATCAGCCACGTCGGAACGGCCACGAGTCCAAGTTGCCATGGTGTATCCCCAACTCTTCACCGTCGTCCTCACCTCTCGTCCACAACCTCGACTCCCACTTCCCCTTTACACCTCCTCGGCCATCAGTGCAGAACCTTTACGAACAAATCACCTCGCCTCCCGCCCCAAGTCGCCTTCTTTTCCCATCAGCTCCCTGCCGTCCCTTCGCTTCTCAACCATCGACCATCGACGCAAGACACCTACATACGAATCGTATCATCTCCCGCGGACTTATCTCTTACGATCCCTCCATATCTTCCCTTTTCCCTCCTTTTCCTACACTCTTCGCCGCAGATGGTTCAATGGTTGGCAGTGTCGGTGTCTATGGATCGGTGTAAGTGGAAGGAACGAAAAGTACATTGTCCCGTCCAAGCAGTGGGCACACTGGGAAATAGTTTAAAATTACCTGGACGGGCTTGCATTCGCGACGCAGACTCGAACATGTGCCATAAGTATAAATGTTCCCTGGGTAACGAGTCAAACTGAAGTAAGCGCAGCTTGAAGGTGCTCACTCTACTGTAATGGCTCCAATGTCGGTCACTATCACTAACCACGATCCTCAAAGTCATTCATGACCCACGCTGAGCGTCTATCGTCCATATCTAGAAGTACGCACAGACCACCTACAACGTGTTCCTCAATCCAGTACAGCAATCCTCGTCTCAGCCCCACCATCTTTCCAATAGACTTTCCTGTAATCTCTCAACACCAAGCACCATGTCACTGTCCCAGAACCCCACTGCAACTGCCTCGAGCTCAAACTATCAAGCCATTTTTCGACAATGCTCTAGAAGCGTACAGAAAGAGGACCAAGAAAGATCTTCGCTCCCATACACTATTTGCTAAACTTGAAGCCTGCGATTCCCCTGATGCCGTCCTCGCCACGCTTAGAGAACAAATCTCCGGGTTTGACCAATCTGGCGATGATAAGTGCACCAAATGGCTCAAGCCGACAGTGAATGTCCTCTACAATTTCTCCGCAGCCATCGGTGGGGGTATCAGTCTGGTAAGTCCCATAGAGTCCAGGTTTACTCGTTCAGGATGTGATATCATGCAGGTATACCCACCGGTGGGGGTGATCTTCACTGGGATAGGCATCCTTCTCTCAGTAAGTATTTCCTTTGATTCGTTGAACGATCGTTGATGCGGATTTCTCTCAGGCGGCTACTGCCGTTTCTGGCCAAGATAGACTGGCGGACGTCTTTGAGCGGATCGAATACTTCTTCAGTCGGCTGGAGACCTATATTGACGTGCCAGCGACGGCAGGGATGACAGAGATGATTGTCAAGATCATGACTGAGGTGCTTTTGATCGCTGGGATCGCGACGAAGGAGATTAAGCAGGGTAAAGCGAGTGAGTTTATTCCTAGTGGCATCGATGGTCTCGTTCAACTTAAAGTTGGTTAGAAGATATTTAAAGAAATTACTGGGGAGGACTGATATGGAGGATGCGCTTTGTCGACTGGATCGACTGACACAAGAGGAAGTTCGAATGGCGGCTGCACAAGGTCTGAAGGCCACTCATGAGGTGGACTGCAAAGTACAAGGCGTCGACGACAAAATAGACATTGTCATAGATGGTGTGTAGTTCGCTTTTGGCAGGTCACCCACACCGTCCTAAAATGCTTATCTGTTTAGGCGGCAAGAAAACAAGAGACGAAATCATAACCCAGTTTGGCACTCAGAACCGTTCGTAATCTGCTATCCACGCTCCGTTGGCTGGGGTGACTCTATCTCTCCCACAGGGAACCAGATACGACGGGACCTCAAAAATTGGCTATCTCCCCCGGACTCATCCGTAAATTACAAACACTGCAAGCGATGCTCACCACCAAGGCACTGCCACGTGGTTCACCGAAAGTACTACCTTCACGGACTGGAAAGCGTTGGGCTCATTGTTATGGATCCACGGAAAACGCATGTTATCCTTCCCTTTCAACCTTTCCCTTACTGACTGACGTCCGTTTCCACAGCGGGATCTGGGAAGAGTGTACTAAGGCTTGTCACTTCTCAAAATCATCGTGGACTGTAATACTGACCACCGACCAGTTCATCGATCATCCGGGATATCAAAGGCATCTCCGATGCAGGATCAGCTCACCTGCGTATTTCTTCTTCGACTTCAAGGACACAGGAAAGCAGGATGTCCGGGCGTTACTTTCTTCTCTTGTCATCCAACTCAGTCATCAATCCGATTATTTCTGCGACATTCTCTTTGGCTATCACTTGACTCACCAATCTGGCTCGCAGCAACCTAGTGATAGCACACTTACACAATGTCTGGAGGACATGCTCAGGATTCCAGAACAAGTGCCAATCTATATTATCATCGATGCTCTGGATGAATGTCCCAATATGAGTGGGATATCGACACCACGAGACAAGGTCCTGATGCTGGTCGAGAAACTGGTCAAGTTGAAACTTTCAAATCTACGGTTATGTATTACAAGTCGTCCAGAAGTCGATATTCGGACGTCCATGGAGCCTTTGACATCTAACCGGATATCTCTTCATGATGAAAGGGACAAAAGAAGGACATCGACGACTTTGTGTACTCTGTTGTTTACTCTGACCGAAACATGCGGAGGTGGCGGATGCGGACAAGAAAATGGTGATCGAGACGCTCTCTGAGAGAGCTGATGGCATGTGAGCATTCAGTTCTATGTTGAGAAATGGTTGCTCATAGTTCTGTAGGTTTCGTTGGGTATTCTGCCAGCTGGAGACATTGCGACAATGTCTCCCTGCGAGTGTCCGGCAGATTCTCGCAGAACTGCCTGAAACACTGGACGCGACATATGAGAGGATACTCTCTGAAATTCCAAAATCGAACCGAGTACATGCTCATCGGCTATTACAGTGTCTCACTGTGGCCTATCGCCCACTACGTGTCGAGGAGCTGGCGGAAGTACTCGCAGTCGACTTTACGGCAATTTGGGGATTCCTCAGCTGAAGGAAGATTTGCGGTGGGAAGATCAAGAGCAAGCAGTGTTGATGGCATGTTCCAGTTTGATCGCTGTTGTCCCGGATACGGAGTACCGTGTGGTTCAATTCTCGCATTTCTCGGTCAAAGAATTCCTGACTTCGGATCGGCTCGCCGCCTCTAAAATGTACGCTTCTCGTTATCAGCACATTCAACTCGAGGAAGCACATACGATCATGGCGCAAGCATGTCTCAGTGTCCTACTTCGTTTGGACTATGATATCGATTACAAGAGCATCAAGAGTTTTCCTCTAGCTGAATATGCTGGGGAACATTTCGGGGACCATGTCGAGTTCGAGGGCGTGCTATCACAGATGTATAATGGGGTTGATGATCTCCTGGATGCAGAAAAACCCCATTTCGCTGCATGGCTCTGGATGTGGCGCGATCCCATATATCATGGTCTTCGGAAAAGGGGCCCGCCAAAACCCGACGCAGTTCCCTTGTACCACCTTGTGGAATTTGGACATCTTGGTCTGGTGGATTATCTCATCTCGAAGCGTCCCGAGGATATAAACGCCACTAGGGGATACGGGGGCCTACTCCACGCTGCGTCACGCAGAGGACACAGCGAAATGGTCTCATTTCTTGATCACTTCCTTGACGTGGATGTTCGGAATAGTAACGACCAGACCCCGTTGCATATGGCAATATGCGGGGCTAGCCGCTTGGATCCGGGTGATCCAGTAGACTCAAGATTCCTCGAGGTTGTTCGAGTACTCATCGAGCTCAATGCAGACGTAAATTCCCGGGACAACGAGGGCAAAACACCACTGAACCGACTATTATGCATTAGTCACGGAGATGGGGGTTTTGAACTTGCAAAGTTTTTACTGGATCACGGTGCGGACGCAGATACAGTGGATAACGAGGGCTCGACTCTACTACATGCGGCATCATCCCGTGGATGCGTCAAGGTTGTACAACTGTTGCTCGAGCGTGGTGGAAATATCCATGTGCAAAACGAGATGGGTCGGACACCACTACACCGAGCAGCGGTGCATTCATCGGACAATGAACTGGATCACTATTTCGATGCAATACCGTTCTTACTAATCATGGTGCAGACGTTGACGCACGGGACAACGACCACTCGACTCCGCTGCATCTGGCAGCACCATATGGTGGTGTCAAAGCTGCGCGTCCACTCCTCGAGCATGGTGCAAATCTCCATGCGCAAAACAAGAACGGTCGGACACCCCTACATGAAGCATTGGTCAATTTCGGGGATTATGATTTTAATTTCGATATCATACCGTTCTTCTTGGAGTATGGTGCGGACGTTGACGTACTAGACGAGGGCCACTCGACTCCGCTAATCTGCAGCACGACGTGGCATTTTCAGAGCTGCGTGTCCACTCCTCGAGCATGGTGCAAATATTAATGCCAAAAACAAGAACGGTTGGACACCCCTACATGAAGCATTGGTCCATGTCCAGGATTATGCTTTTGATTTCGATATCATACCGCTCTTCTTGGCGCATGGTGCGGACTTGACGCACTGGACGAGGACCACTCGACTCCGCTGCATCTGGCAGCACGATCTGGCAGTGTCAAAGCTGTACGAATACTACTCGAGCATGGCGCAAGTGTACATCTCCAGAATAACGAGGGTAAAACTGCTCTGCAGGTTGCATTGGCGAATGGTCACGAGAACTTTGCGTGGTTGTATCCGGAGCATTTGCAGAGCGATATAGTATATACAGGTCTGGATCCCCTCTTCGGTACCTAACGAATCGCATTCTATGTGACTTTTGTAATCTTTGAATAGCATCTAGGTTGCAACGTCAATTCTTGTGTAGGTCATCATCATTGGGTTTGTCTGTGCCAGTGTGGACGGGCCAAGATCTATGGCCTGAGTATATAAGAGGACTCAAGGTGACCCACTGGCAGAAACTCTGGGCAGTTGACTAGAATATGTTTTGTTCCTTTCTCGTACTGCTTATGTTGAGAGAAGAAGGGGTTGATCTGCCCCGGATGTCCACTGATACGGCCTTTTTTAAAAACTCATCTTATTTTCTACGTCCGTACATATCTACATGACTATATGAAAGCTGGGCTGAATTTCATAGAAAATAGAGCAGTATGCAGAACGGAGATTCACGTTGTTGGGAGAGAGGAGCTTGACGCTGCAGCAAAGGGCGACGGGATGCAGACCATTGAGAGCCACTCGCAAACCCTGGATCACGCATCGCTCCCTCCCTAGGCCTCTCAGAGAGGTCCAGCTGCAAGATGGAAGCTTGGCCAATGGGTATTGTCTACTGTCTACTGGCGGATAAGCTGGAAGACAAAACCCCGGTTAACAGCCTATACTGTGTGGGCCCTAATGTCACCACCAGATGGCACGGCAAGTTGTTCCCTCCTTCCGAGCCAGGCGCCACAACCCACGCTCATCCAATTTTCAGCACTCGCTTGTGGACTACGCATGCCTTACCCGCATCTCTGTTCGTGCAGAGAACCCCTCCAGACGTGCACAACAACATCGCAGAGAGCCCTCTTCGCACAAGAAGTATAGGCTTCGCTGACAAGAGGTCCATGGGGGCTCCGGACTTGAGTGTGCATGTGATGTGGGAGTTTTGATCGCGGTCCAAAATGAAAACGGCGGCGGGAGTGCCAGGGGGTCTCTGAGGAATCGTCATGCCCCAACATACCGGTCATCCCCCTGGCACTCGTTGCCTCGTCATCGCCTCCGTGAACTACAGTATTACTTCGCAAATGTCACTCTCAGCTCGAGTCCATTCATTGAACAGTTGCTGCCTTGTATTCTGCTCCTCTTAGCTGGCTGGTCTGTCGTGCCATTGTCCCCGGCCCGCTTTGCCAGTGTCGATGGCCTCATCGAAGTATAACAATCAAGGCCTTCGAGACAGCGAGAGACTTTTTTTTATCCCCTTCTGCAACTCGTGACGCTTGTCGACACCTTCTCCCATCCTAGAAGCCAGGAACCTACTACAAAAATGGACGCATTGATGAGATGAATACTCTGAACTCTGAAAAGGTGCGTTACGGCGACCGCGATAAAGTTGCTTATGTGATGGAAGCGATCCACAACGGCACCTCAACAAATCACTACCAGATCCTGGAATGTAGGGCATGCGCACACTGTCATAATATCAATAGACCGGCTCTCCGCTCTCCTGCCTGAGAAATGGGGCTGCCTCGGAGGCAAGTATCCAGCCACGCGCAGCTATGGGGAGCTATACAAAAGGAGCGGGACCGAGTGAGATTTGCACACGGGCGCCCAAGCACCACACGGCCAGAAGTGCCTGCACAAAAAGAAAATCAAAGCAGTCGATTCGGTACAAGTACAAGTATGTCATGTTCATAGGACATAGGGCTTTGAATGCAAAAGTATATGCCTACGCGCGATGTCTATGTACTTTTGACTGCACAAAAGCGCTTGCAAGAACTGAGTACTGAGCATGGACATCTACTGAGAACTACAGTAGGTGGGGGCATGAGCGCTGAGCCGTTAGCGCACGCAAGCTCCTCGCGCGTTCGCTTTTGGCGGAATAAAAAGGTCACTAGGTTACTTGTCGAGAAGAAAAATTAGAAAGGAGTCCACTCTGTGATCACTTACGCACTGTAGGAACACGACCTACCTTATCCAAATCCTCGGGTGTGACTGCAAATGTCATCATGACTCACACGAGAAACCCAAGGCCCCTCCATCTCTTGCGCCCGCCATATACGTTCACAAACCTGCGCGCGAGGGTGCGCCCGCGGTCCATGAACTCTTGCTCATGTTTGTATTCCTGGTCGTCGTACGAAACGTTCACCGTCTCCGCACGATCCAGCAGGGCCAATACGTCCCTCACGTCGGCCGGTGCCTTGGCACGGAAGTCCGTGCGGGTCGAAGTGCGGTGGTCCCACCAGCCCTGCAACTTCATGACCAGCAAATCGAAGAGGGGCATGACGGGAATGCCCTCGATAAAGTCCACATCGTTAGGATAGACCTCTGGGAGCCCCAGGGTGGGCGGAACGAGGATGTCGACTTTAACACATCGCCTGTCCGTATGCCAGCCAGGAAGGCGGCAGTAGAGTACTCGATGCGTTGCCCCGTGTTGTCTGGATGGGACGAGGTAAAACGATCATCGACCTCCACGATTGTTTCTTTTATGTCTTCCGCATCCAGCTCGTCATAATAATTGTAATAGTCAGAAACGACAATGTCAATATCCTAGGTGATGAGAGGTTTCAAAAGAAACAAGCTGGACACAGGCGGTGCCACATACGTTGGGAACACGGCCAATATCGGCCCAAAGATAAGAGGCAGCACCGCCAAAGAGGCAGACGTCCGACGTGATGTTAGATTGGATGATGTCGATTGTGCGACGAGCGATTTTTATTATCTCCTGTTCAGTTGGAGAGCCTATGGGCGCCATCTCGTCAAGTGAGTTGAGTTGAGAGCGTTGAGAGCACGCGTACGCAAACGTGTCGCGTCGCTATATTTAACCAGGCACCAAACAATGCCAAACAATCTCGCCGCCACCCACGTGATACCATCGCAAGTTGGCTCGTGATCTTCCACCATATGCTTACCTGAGCCATTTCTCATTTGCAACTTTTCCG
>WTXH01000227.1:0-56510 GCA_022376555.1 Russula compacta
TGTTCACACAGAGGATTGACTCTGTAGGAGATGAGACATCTTGCTCACTCCCAAGGGTGTATTTATAGTCCCTATGGTCTACATATGTCCATAAGCCCTTAAGGGGTGAGTACAGGTGTCCACAATATTGCATAATTACAATATTCTACATATGGATGAGTCCAATAAGTCCACACATACCCTGAGCCCTCAGAAGGGGTATGCGTAAGCGTAGAACTGTACTAAAAGGTCTGTATATGATTGTAACTACATGATCATAAAGACAGTAGGTAAAGTGTCAATCTGAAACACTTCAATCATACAATAATCAGGTCAGATAACAAAAGAGAGTTCTTAGATCGGCCATAAGGGCATAATCACATTGTTCTAGGGTATCATACATACATAGGTGTCCATGCAGTCCATGTGCTGACATGTGCTCTGTAACTGGCCTGGGGTGATGGTTCAACACCATCGCGCCCCTGTAAGTTGCGGAACTGGCCAAGTAGAAAAGTTCATGCCCCGTTTCATGTTCGTGCCCCATTTCATGTTGATCAGCTCATGATATCTTGAGTGGCTTGTGCCATTGGTTGTTATTGTTCTCGTGTATAAATAGGTAGCACTGCCCCCTTCAGGCCCTAGGCCTGCCCTCAAGTGCTACGTACTATAAATAGGGGACTCATTACGCCTGGTAGAGGCAAGTTGAGTCTCTTGTCTCAATACTAGCAGTGTTCTACTTCATTGCGGGTGGCTACTGAGTCGGAGCTCAGCAAGCGGTAACCCACATATCGACATCGACTTGCAGGTCGACTTCATCTCTACACGTCTTCTAGGACACGTTGAGTCCTAGCTTATCGACTTAGTGTGTCTACTGTTGCTGTCAAACCCTTGGCGGTGACATGCTCACTAAGTCTATAATTGTCCTGGAGCATTAAGTGCCCCTTGTAATGTCTGGGCCAGTTCGACTGAACCCCTGAGCATGAGACTGTCCAGTCCAGGCATAGTCATGTAGATGTTCTGTCTCAACACTGAGCACTTAACATATGTGTTGGAGTTCGAAGAGTTCCCAATTGGGACTCAGTTTACTATATATGGTAGATTAAGTGAAACATGTCACTAAGTCACTTAGCAGACCCTAGGGTATGTTCTAGGGCACAAGTGGAAAAGGAAAGGGGTTTTTGAAGCTTCAGATCACTCAGAGGATTGCTCTGAGAATGTCTAGGATTCACAAGAGACCAAGCTTAGGGCTTTGGTCCCCTTCTATGAGTGTATTTATGTACAAGTATTTAAGCAGAGTTTCCAGCAGCAATTGACTTGTTTCAGCAGCAGTAAGGCCACAAAAACCATTGGCATATTGGTGTAAGTATTTTAGTAAGGAGCTGAGACAACACAACAGCAGAATGAGGTGGCAGGAGTGTAATAGAGGGTGTGTAAAGTAAGGTGGGGGAAGTGATGACAACTCCAGCCAGACCATGAGAGATACATACACATATGGACAAAATATTAGTAAGCAGAAGCATGCCCACTGTCCACCACAACAGAAGGCATTTTTGTGGTTTTGTCAATTGGCTTGGGACCTGTGACATCTGTGACCTTTTCTCAAATCAGGTAGGCCTGTGACCTGTGACTGACAAATTGATTTGATTGGTACAGTATTGACCATCATAGCCATGACTTTATGAAATATTAATTTTATTGATTTTTGCTTAATTCCTTCTTGTGAATTTGCTTAGTCAAGCAAATTCTAAGAGATTGGACCTGCTTGGTCTAATGAAAACCTTCCTTAGCCAAGCTTTCCTTAAATTTGCTTGAATTGATCTCCAAGGCCCCAGACAGCAACAGATTTTTTGAAAAACCAACTTTAAGGCACATAGCTAAGTGTGACATTCAGGATTTTCTGCATTACCAGTGACAGAATGTCCAAGGTGACATGACATAATACCAGTTTTTTGTTTCGGCACCTGCCAGATGGTCACAAGATGTGTGTGCATGATCTTGGGCACATGAAGAAAAATATTTTGACCATCTTGCCTCTCTGGCGATGTCTGATCAACATGGCCTCATTGTCAGTAGTCCAAGAAACCCTTCCACTGGCAGGCAGTTCATCCTCTTCAGCAGAGTTGTTTGATGAGCATATGTGCATGGTGATGATGGTACACGATAACAATGAGAATTCCCGAGATCACGCATATACACATCTTGTGACCATCTGGCAGGTGCCAAAAACAAAACTGGTAATGTGGAAAATCCTGAACATCATGCTTAGCTATGTGCCTTAAAGTTGGTTTTTCAAAAAATCCATTGCTGTCGGGGGCCTAAGTGATTTTAAGAAACTTTAAGCAAATTTAATAAAGTTTGGGTTTTCCTGATAACTTGCTGTTCTGCCTAAAGTTCCCAGGCTTGTCCTATTTTGGTTCAGCCAGTGCTAAGCAGAGCCAAGAGCCAAGCTGAGCCCTGACGGCACTAGTGTGAGGTCAATGGTAGTATTGCCCCGTTAGTATTGCCCCTTCTGTGAGCTCGATGTGCCTTTCTAATATTTAATTACATAAGTATGTGCGTGCACGGTGTCTTGTGATGTCTCTTGGCATCACAACTGCTTGTGCATGCCCCCACATTCCACCACATGTAATGCCTAGTATCACAATTGGAGCATCGGATCTAGGTACATCTGTGCCATTTTCGAAAACGCAGCTCGTGCTCCAAGTCAGGGAGCCTGGGAAGTGACAGATCCAGGCACCTCTGGTACGGCGGCAGCGATGCGATACCATACCCGCAATTGGTTATCAAATCCTTGGCTGTGGGTAACTTAGAACTTCCTACAGCAGGAGTTGCTTATAAGGCGGTTTCAATCAACAACATATGGTTTTGAGCGCCGTCACAGGGTCCCCTAGTCCCACTGCCCACCCAAATGCCAAGTCTCGCGGCGCTCACGTCCCTGTTACTACTCTTGCCCGGCTTCGTGGTTGCTCAAGTTTATGCTCCGGATTGCCAAGCCAGCAGCTTAGCGAGTTGGAGATGGGTATGGCTTCACAGTGCATTTTTGCCGACCCCCCTTTGATGGTTGACTCGGACGGCTTGTCCAGACTTTCAACAGTCTCAACCAGAATCCGTGTGCAGTTGTGTCGTACTTGATGTCAACATGCAACAAGGGTTGTGAGTGTTTGCCTTGCGTGTTGGGCCTTGTTGTATCATATCTCTTGCAGCTTTTACCATTAATCCCCTGCCGGCGCCGGGATATGTGTATTCAGGTCCAACCGAGGCTTTTGATGACGGCAACATGTGCAAGTGCAACACTATTTCGTATTCACTCATCAGTGCATGCGATGCCTGCCAGGGATCATCTTGGACTAGGTTCGATTTTCATGCACATCTTCCGTCAAGCTCCTTCATGTATCTGCCTTTAGCTGGACCGAATATTCAGTCAACTGCACAAAACCTTTGCCTCCCTCAACGTGAGATTTCTGTTCCGGCAGATTTTGTCTGGTTATTTGCATTGACGGGCTAAACGACCTGCAGGTTCCCGAACCCTGTCCCTGCGGGAACGCGTGTACCCCAGTGGGCTCTCCTTGACGTCACAGTTCGTTTCCTGAGTCTTCTTTCTCGGCACGAACTAACTGTACATTCTAGGTCCAGAACAATTGGAATGCCAATCAGTCGTATATCGCAGGTGGTAGGAACCTCTTCCCCGTTTTTTCCTTGGCTATCATCAAACCTACATCTTCAGATGCTCCCGAGGTAGGTCCTGGCGGAGCACTCGGCCCCTCCAGCGTTTCTACCGCTACTCGCGCAACCGGCACCACTACTCGATCAACCTCCGCCGGCAATTCTCCCTCTGCTACACCCGGGGCTTCATCTAACGGGGGCAGTTCAAGTTCAAATGCAGGCGCCATCGCGGGCGGCGTGGTTGGGGGTATCACAGCAGTCTCCATCGCTGGTGTCGCAGTCTTTTATCTACGACAGCGGCGTCTGAAGACGGCGTCCACCCCGTTGACAACACAGTTTCAAATGGACCAAGTTCCGCAGCCACTGCCACTGTCAGATAATGGGACGTTTGCGCCATCATCAGACCCTGAATCACCCATGGCTCTGATGAAGCTCTATGTGCGTGTTTTCATGCCGCCATTGCGTTTTTGTTTGATTATGCACTTCCTTTCTGCACATCCAGGACCCAAGTGATCCGACCACGTTCCCCGGGCATCAAGGAGTTCGACCCGATATCCCTGCCTCGGTACCTCTCTCACCGCACAGCGGAAGTGGAAACACCCTGGCGACCATGCACACCTCATGGCCACCAGGATATCACGGTCTGCCGACTGTCTAACTTCGCCTTTCACGTTTACTCAAGCCTATCACAACGTTCGGCACGTGTATTTTTTGTCTTCTCTATGAGGTAGTGTTTGCAACAGTGAGAGAGACTGTTGTTGGGTAGTTACTCGAATCGACTGCTCCCGTCATGTATGGACGTATTATGGGTACATTTTGATGCTAACCTCTTTCTGGCATACAATACCCTGTCACCGCTGCATAAGAGAACATTTATGGTACGTAACAATCATAGGCGATGTCCCTTAGGAGATAGGGATGTAGATCTGTATTATGCTCGTTTTCATGGCCGAGATGAGGGCTTGCGAAGACGGCGTAAGTATGAGTGAAGGCGGGACAAGTACAGCGAGATAGTTCAAGTGTGCGTTGAAGGCACAAGCACGGCGAGGTGGATCGTGTTTGTGGGGGAAAGACAAGCACAGCGAGGTGGGTCATCTACGCTAAGGGGCCAGGTCCAGAGCAAGGCGTTGGGGCATGCATTGAGAGGATGGAACAAGCACTGGGATGTGGGTAGGGCCTGCGTGGCGTCGAGTGGGGCCAAGCTCCGTCTGCTTTGGTGTGCACCACTGCAGGGTTTTGAACCTTCCGCTGCTGGCTGAGCAAAACTAACTTGTCAAATTCGCGCTGGCCGCTTTGCGCTTCCTCTCACTGTATGTCCCAACAAACAAACTCACCTAAGAGCTCGACTTTCAACACGGCCGATCGCACACCTCCAAGTCCTCCTCCGGGGTGTTACTGGCTCCGAACTCTACCAACTTCCCGGAGAATGCGTGCGAGGCCCTCTGTCATGCCGTCATTGAGACCAGTAACAATTCGTTGTATGGAATGGAGTTCTTGAAGGACCCTGGTGTCCCGTTAGGGGACATGGAAACTACTGGTGGCGAACAAGGATATTCAAAGCACACTAGCCATAACCGAGGATAAATATGCCCGTGTGAACCAGGTGTAAGCGCTCCGCCCACACCAGCTGCATAGACCTCAACCTCTCTTCGTACCTCGATCCTTGATCCGAGCGCGTTGAGCTGGAATCGGCAAAGTCGGCCATGGTAGTCATTCCCGAGACCAGGGGAGGAAAAAAGATGAGAAAGATATAACGAACATAGGAGTACTTGTGGGGATTGAGTATACGTTCTAAGTTCAGTGAAACATAGTCAGCTGCAGGGAAGGTGCGAGTAGCTGTCCCGTTGCAAGACTAGGGGACCTCCTCAGGTGCGGAAACTTAGTGACTCGAAATCATGCCCTTCTGATTACTGATTACACGGACCAATTTCACTACAGGTCAGCGCGTCACGCCCATGGGAAACGCGTGCTAAAATTCAAAAGTACTCTCTCATGTCCTACCAGTTCTGTGGGCTCAAACTGCCGCGGTGTTGCCCCAGAACTGGCGCGTGCGGCAATTGTAGGCAGGGGAAATTGGATGCTGACACGACCAAGTGACGGATGGGAAAGTAAAGAAATATTGGTACCACTGATACCATGTATAAACTTGGACTCAATCAGACGGAGCCTGATAACACAACGCCATAAAGTGAGGGTGCCATTTGTGGGGTCAGATATTAAAGATCTTGAAAATCAGATCATCTACGTGTGTGTGAGGGCGAAAGGGCTCCAGAGATGGCGACGAGATGGGTCAGAAAAAGCGTCACGCGTGCCCTCGGCCAGAATGAGCTAACCGAGCCGGACCGAGCTGAGCCGTGGCAGCACCGTAGCACCACCACCACCTTCAGGCTCAGCTTGTGGGTGCCTTTTGCCCGTTAGTTGATGTTCTGTCCTCAAGAAGTTCTCTAGGCTTGTCCTATTTTGGTTGAGTCAGTGCTGCTCAGAGCCAAGCAAGCCAAGCCGGGCCATGACAGCACTAATGTGTTGTTTCAATGTTGGTACGGTGCCTTCAGTTTCATAAGCACGTGCGTGCGCATTGTGATGTCTCTTGGCATCGAGACATCAGAATTGCTGGTCCATGCCCCACATTCCACCAGTACAGAATGCAGTATTCCACCACGAGTAATGCCTAGTATTAAAATCAAGAAATCGGATCTAGGTACATCTGTGCCATTTTCAAAACGCTGCTCGTGCTACAGTTCAAGGAGGAGTCTGAGAAGTGACGGATCCAGGCACGTCTGGTTTGGCGGCGGCGGTACCATGCCATACTCGCAATTGATTGTCAAATACTTGGCTGTCTGTAACGACAACTTACTGCAGCAGGACTCGCTTAAAACGGGGTTTGAACCAACAGCACACATTTTTGAGCGCCGTATCCAATTTCCCCTAGTCACACTGCTCACCCAAATGTCAAGTCTCGCGGCACTCGCGTCCATGTTACTACTCATTTCTGGCTTCGTGGTTGCTCAAATTTCTGCCCCGGCCTGCCTAAACGGCAGCTTAGCGAGTTGGGCATGGGTATGGCTCTGCAATGTAATTTTCCGTACCTCCGTTGTTAGCTGACTCGGACGGCTTATCTAGACCTTCAACAGTCTCGACCAGAATGCGTGTACAGTTGCGGCGTATTTGATGTCAACATGCAACGGGGGTTGTGAGTGCTTGTCTTGCATGTATGGGCCTCGTTTGTATCATATCTCTTACAGCTTTTACCATCAATCCGCTTCAGCCGGGACACGCCTATACGGGTCCAACCGGTGCCACTGGTATCAATGATAGCAACATGTGCAAGTGCAACACCGTTATGTATTCACTCCTCAGCGCATGCGACGCATGCGAGGGAGTATACTGGTTTGGGTTCGATTTTCATGAACATTTTCCTCGAGCCCTTTCATGTATCTGCTATTAGCTGGGACTATTTTTTAACCAACTGCACACAAACGCTGCCTCCCTCCACGTGAGCTTCCTGTTCTGGCAGAATTTTATATTGTTATTTGGATTGACCGGGTAAACGGCCCACAGGTTCCCTCTCCCTGTCCCTGCGGGAACGCGTGTACCCAAATGGGCTCTCCTTGACATCACGGTTCGTTTGCTAAGTTATCAATCTCTGGCGCAAACTAACAGTACATTCCAGGACGGAGCCCACGATAACAATTGGAATGCCAATATTTCGCAGCTCACGGGTGGTATGAACCTCTTCCCTGTTTTTTTCCTTGGCTATCCCACCCCCACGTCTTTAGATGCTCCCGAGGTAGGTCCTGGCGGAGTAATCGGCCCCTCTGGCGTTTCCACCGCTGCTAGCGCAACCGGCACCGCTACTCGCGCAATCAGCACCGCTACTCGATCAACCTCCGCCGACAATTCTCCGTCTCCTACGTCCGAGTCTTCGTCTAATGAGGACAGTCCAGGTTCGAATGGGGGCATCGTCTGGGGCGGCATCGGTGCGGGTATTGGAGGAGTCTCCATCGCTAGTGTCGCGATCTTGTTTTATCTACGACGGCGCCGTCCGCAGACGCCATCCACTCCGTTGACAGCCCAACCGCAAATGGAGCAAGCTCAGCAGCCACTGCCAATGCCACTGTCAGATAACAGGACGTTTGCGCCCTCATCAGCCCCTGAGGTATCCATGGCTCAGATGAGGCCTCATGTACGCGTTTCGTGCCGCCGTTGCGTTTTTGTGTGCTTATGCATTTCCTTTCTGCACGTCCAGAACTCAAATGATCCAACCACATCCCCTGGGTACCAAGCACGTCCCCCCGATATCCCTCCGCAAATGGACCAAGTTCATCAGCCACCGCCACTGCCAGATAACGAGACGTTTGCGCCCTCATCAGCCCCTGAGATGCCCATAGCCCCGATGAGGCTCTATGTACGTGATTTGCCGTTATGCTTTTGTGTGCTTATGCGCTTCCCTCCTGTACGTCCAGAACCCAAATGACCCGACTACATTCCCTGGGTACCAAGCAGTTCCGCCCGATAATTCTGCTTCCCCAGTACCTCTGTCACGCCACCGCGGAAGCGGAAACACCCCGGCAACCATGCACACCTCATGGCCACCAGGATATCACGGTCTGCCAACTGTCTAAATCCGCCCTTCATGTTTACTCGAGCCATCACAGGTTTTCGGCTTGTCTGTTTTTGTCTTCTCTATGGGGTAGTGTTTGCGGAGAGCGGGAGAGACTTCTGTTGGGTGGTCACTGGAATCGACTGCCCATGTCATGTATGGATAGTCAGGTACATTTTGATGCTAACCTCTTTCTGCGTACAATAATACTCTCTGATTGTTGCATGAAAAAATATTTGTGGTATCATTTTCAATCGCCAGCAAATTTCGAGGGCATTCAGGGTGGCGGAACCCAGATTTTGAAGGTCCTTTAACCATGTACGGAGTCCAGCAGACGTGTGGCGTAGGTCAGGTGCTTGGCCTGAGGCCTGATGGTCGAGAATAGGAACGTTCGTGAAACGTGAAACGTAATATTTCAGCGTATGGTTGACGCTTGTCAAGGTCCGTCACGTGCTGCTGTTTACCTGATAAATTCTAATTGCACAACTACTTAATTATAGCCGAACGCGCGTTCTATCTCGATGTCTCGAAATGTCCCTTGCAATTTGCGTGCCCACCACGTGTAATGCATAGTATCACAATCGATGCATCGGATCTAGGTACATCTGTGCCATTTTCAAAGACATAGTTCTTGCAACAAAGCTCAATGAGGAGCCTGGGAAGTGGCGGCTCCAGGCACGTCTGGCACGGCGGCGGCGGGACCGTATCATACCCGCAATTGATTGTCAAACCTTGGCTGTGGGTAACTTACAACTTACTACAGTACAGCAGATGTCGCTTTTAAGAGGATTTCAATCAACAGCACATGCTTTCGAGCGCCGTGTCCAATTTCCCCTTGTCCCGCTGCCCACCCCAAATGTTAGTCCTCGCTGCGCTCACGTCGTTGTTACTACTCTTTCCCGTCTTCGTGGTTGCTCAAATTACTGCTGCGGATTGCCCAGCTAGCAGCGTAGTGGGCTGGGAATGAGTATGGCTTCATAATGTATTTCTACTGACCCGCCGCCGTTGATAGTTGACTTTGACGGCTTGTCCAGACTTTTAACAGTCTCAACCAGAATGCGTGTGCAGTCGCGGCGTACTTGATGTCAACATGCAACGGGGGTTGTGCGTACTTGTTTTGCGTGCAAGTGCCTTGCTCTATCATATCTTTTGCAGCTTTTACCGTTGGCCCGCTGCCACCGGGATATGCGTATGTTGTTCCAGGCGGTAATCCTGAAGCCGCGGATACGTGCAGGTGCAATAGTGTTGTGTATTCGCTTTTCAGTGCATGCGACGCCTGCCAGGGAAGATTTTGGTATAAGTTCGATTTTCATGCACATTTTCCTCAACCACGTTTATGTATCTGCTATTAGTTGGACCGTTTATTCGATCAACTGCACACAAACACTGCCTCCCTCAACGTGAGATTCCTGTTCGGGCAGAACTTTATATTGTTATTTGGATTGACGGGGTGAACGGCCTACAGGTTCCCTAACCCTGTCCCTGCGGGAACGCGTGTGCCCCAGTGGGCTCTCCTTGACGTCACAGTTCGTCTGTTAAGTTATCCTTCTCTGGCACGAACTAACCGTACATTCCAGGTCCAGAACAACTGGAATTCCAACGATTCGCAGCGCACGGGTGGTAGGAACCTCTTCCCACCTTTTTCCTTGGCAGTCTCACACCTACGTCTTCAGATGCTCCCGAGGTAGGTCCTGGGGGGGTAATTGGCCCCTCTGGCGTTTCCACTGCAGCTAGCGCAACCGGCACCGGCACCGGCAACCCCCCCGACAGTCCAAGTTTGAATGGGGGCATCGTCGGGGGCGGCGTCGTTGCGGGTATTGCAGTTTGCATCGGTAGTGTCGCGATCTTGTTTTATCTACGCCGGCGGCGTCCGCAGACGCCATCCACTCCGTTGACAGCCCAACCGCAAATGGACCACGTTCAGCAGCCACCGCCACCGTCAGAGAACGGGACGTTCGGGCCCGAGCCATCGGGCCCTGCGACACCCATATCTCTGATGAGGCTCCATGTCGTGTTTTTGTCCCGCCGTTGCATTTTTGTGTGCTTATGGATTTCCTTTCCGTACGTCCAGGACCCAATTGACTCAACAATGTTCCCTGGGTACCAAGCAGGTCCGCCCGATGGGCCTCCGTACATGGACCAAGTTCAACAACCGCCACCACGGTCAGTTAGCGGGACGTTTGCGCCCTCATCTGCCCCTGCGACACCCATAGCTCCGATGAGGCACTCTGTACATATTTTTGTCCTGCATTGCGTTTTTGTGTGCTTATGCGCTTTCTTTCTGTATGTCCAGGACTTCAATGCCCCGTGGTTCCCTGGGTATCAAGCGGGTCCGCCCAATAACCCTCCGCAAACGGTCCGAGTTCAACAGCCACCACCACCGTCAGATAACCGGACGTTTCAGTCATCATCAACTCTTGCGACACCCATAGTTCCGATGAGGCTCCATGTACATATATTCGTCCTGTCGTTGCGTTTTTATGTGCTTATGCATGCATTTCCCTTCTGCACGTTCAGGGCCCAAATGACCCAACCACATTCCCTGGGTACCGAGCAGGTCCGCCCGCTGGCCCTCCTCAAACGGTCCAAGTTCAACAGCCACCAGCATCGTCAGATATCGGGACGTTTGAGTCATCATCAGCCCCTATGATACCCATAGCTCCGATTCCGATGAGGCTCTCTGTGCGTGTCTTCGTGTCGTCGTTGCGTTTTTGTCTGCTTATGCATTCCCCCTCTGTCGTCCCAGGATCAAATTGACCCAAACAGGTTTCCTGGGCACCAAGCAGTTCCGCCCTTCAGTCCTCCTCCTCGGTACCATTCTTCATTCAGCGAAAGCGTAAACGGTATCACGACCCCACAGCCACCAGGATATCACGATCTGCCAACTCCCTGAGTTCCCCTTCATGTTTACTCGAGCCATCGGCACTTGTATTTTTTGACTTCTCTATGGGGTAGTGTTCGCAACAGCTCGAAGAGACTTTTGTTGTACAGTTATTTGAATGGCTGCCCTGTCGTGTATGGATATATCTGTACATTTGATACTGACCCTTTCGGGCATACAATACCTGTGACTATTGCAGGGAAAACATTTATGGTGTCATTATTAATCACCAGCAGATTGCGAGGGGGTGGCGGGGACCCAGATTTTTGAGGGACCTGACCATGTACGGAGGTCCAGAAGAGTGTGGCGTAGGCCAGGTGCGTGGCGATTCGACACTCGACAGGTCCGTCACGTACCTCGGTTTACCCGATAAAGAATTCTAATTGGACACCCATAGCACAGGTCCTGCGTTGTCTCGACATCTCGAGATGTCCCTTGGCGTGCCCCCACCTTCCACCATGTGTAATGCATAGTATCACAACTGATGCATCGGACCTAGGTGCATCTGTTCTATCTTCAAAGACGCAGCTCGTGCCACAAAGCCAAGGAGGAACTAGGGAGTGACGGATCCAGGCAGTCCGGTACGGCGTCGGCGGTGCAATACCATACCCACAATTGATTGTCATATCCTTGGCTTGGCTCTTGGCTGTGGGTAACTTACAACTTACCACAGCAGGAGTCGCTTATGATGGGGTTTCAATCCACAGCACATGTTCTTGAGTGCCGTGCCCAATTTCCCCGATCTCACTGCGCGCCCAAATGTCAAGTCTCGCGGCCCTCACGTCCCTGTCACTACTCTCTCCTGGCTTTGTGGTTGCTCAATTTTTTTTTATCCGAATTGCCCTGCCAGCAGCTTAGTGAAGTGGGTATGGGTATGGCTTCACAACGTATTTTTGCGGAACTGTGGTTGATACTAGTTGACTGGGACGGCTTGTCCAGACTTTCAACAGTCTCGACCAGAATGCATGTATTGCGGCGTACTTGATGTCAACTTGCAACGGGGGTTGTAAGTGTTTGTCCTGCGTGTTTGGCCTTATTGTATCATATCTCCTACAGCTTTTACCATCAATACTGTCACCGGGATATTCGTATTCGGGTCCATCCGGCGGTATCGACGACAACAACACGTGTAAGTGCAACACCGTTTCCTATTCGCTCCTCAGTGGCTGCGATGCTAGCCAGGAATCAGATTGGATGAGGTTCGATCTTCATGCACATCTTCCTTCAAGTTCCTTCATGTATCTGCTATCAGCTGGACGAGTATTCGTTCAAGTGCACAAAAACTCTGCCTGCCTCAACGTGAGATTCCTGTTCAAGTTCCAGCAGAGTTTTGTCTTGTTATTAACACTGACGGGCTAAAAGGCCTACAGGTTCTCCAGCAGGAACGCGTGTACCGAAATGGGCTCTCCTTGACGTCACGGTTCATTTGCTAAGTCTTCCTTCCCTGGCACGGACTAACCGTACATTCTAGGGTCCAGAACAACTGGAATGCCAACGATTCGTTTGTCATGGGTAGTAAGAACCTCTTCCCCATTTTTTTCCTTGGCTATCTCTCACCTACGACTTCAGATACCCCCGAGGTGGGTCCTTGCGCGGTCACGGTAATCGGACCCTCAAGCATTTCTACCGCTGTTGGCGCAACCGGTACCGCTACTCGATCAACTTCCGCTGGCAATTCCACCTCTCCCGCGTCCGGGTCTTCATTTAACGAGGACGGCCCAAGGTCGAGTGCGGGCGCTATCGCGGGCGGAGTCGTTGTGTGTATTGCAACAGTCGCCATCCCTGGTGTCGCGGTCGTCTTTCTACGGCGGCGGCGTCCGCAGACCGCGCCCCCCCTTTGACAGCCCAGCCGCAAATGGACCAAGTTCAGCAGCCACCACCACCGTCAGATAGCGGGTCGCGCGCGCGCGGGAGAACGAATGATATTTGCCGGTTGGGAGTGGGCAAATGCCCACATGTCCCAGACATAGGTACAGAAGTACTTATACTACTCTAAATGTATGTACTGTCACAAAAGAATGGAGAATAGTTAGTATGGTGCTAAAATAAGCGCGGAACTACGATGAGCGCGCGAGCTCGATTTCAACAGTTTGAGCCATTATCAGCCCCTGCGACAACCATGAGGCTCTATGTACTGTATCTGTTTTCGTGCCGCCTTTGCGCTTTTGTGTGCTTATGCAATTCCTTCCTGATCCGACCGACCACGTTCCCTGATTACCGAGCAGGTCCGCCCGCTAGCCCTCCGCAAACAGTCCAAGTTCAACAGCCACGGCCCCCGTCAGATAACCGGATATTTTGAGCCATCATCAGGCCCTGAGGCACCGATAGTTCCGATTCCGATGAGGCTCAATGTACGTGTTTTCGTGCCGTCGTTGTGGTGGTTTTGCGTGCTTTGCATTTCCCTTCTGTCGTCCAGGACCAAATCGACACAAACACGTTCCCCGGGCGCCAAGCAGTTCCGCCATTCAGTCCTCCTCCTCGGTACCATTCGTCGTTCAGCGAAAGCGGAAACACCATCACTACCCCCATAGCCACCAGGATATCACGATCTGCCAACCCCCTGAATTCGCCCTTCATGTTTACTCGAGCGGCTGCTCCTGTCGTGTATGGATATATGGGTACATTTCGATACTAACCTCTTTCTGGCATGCAATACCCTGTGACCGTTACATGAGAAACATTTATGGTATCATTATCATTCACCAGCGGATTCCGAGGGCATTCAGGGTGGCGGGACCCAGATCGTTGAAGGACCTTTAACCATGTACGGAGTCTGGAAGACGTGTGGCGTAGGTCAGGTGTGGGGATCGTTGACATGTTGGCACTTGACACAGACCTTGTCCACCTCAATCATCCATACAGCGCCCGCCAAGAGAGGAATAATGTTCATGCGCACGGTCCACCCGGGACCATCTTGCGCACTCCATAAGACCGAACTGCACACACATACGGCGAACCAAATGTCCACCACTTGATATTTTGTCCCAATCAATAATCAATGTAGCAAATATGCATGCCGCATGCGTCACTGGCAGGCTACCCTTTTTTTTTTTTACGGACGACGGCTCCGTCGCTCTCGGCCCCCGGAACTTTTCGAAATCATCGAAGCTTGATTGATTCCAGAGCCAGTGGCGTGCCAGTGGGCTGCGCCAGCTGGCCCCTTCGGTTTGCAGAACATGAAGGTGATCCCGGGTCCCCCCCTCCGCTCCGGCGGACGATTCGGGATATCCACTCTGCTCTCTCCTCCCTCCGACACCGGATGATAGTGAGTACGCAAGGTTCCGCAGTTCTACGGACGCTCTGTGGAGTCGTAAGTAGTGTGGGACTTTGACTTTGGCTTGCTCAGTCTCAATAACCCTCATTCATAAAGGTTTCCCATGCGGAACAAGCTGTTGCAAACTTGGGGTTGATGCAAGTGGGTTTCGTACCTGCGGGAATCATCTTTAAACTATTGTATGAGATTCGGTTGGTGATGAACGCCGTAAGCACAAGAACCGAGGTGCCCATCTATGGCACCTATATACGAACCACTAAGCTCTGAGGAACAGAGTGAACTCGGGTTCGAAACACAGGGAGCAAACCAAGTTTAATTATGCTAAAAGCTAGTAAATTGCCATATGTCCTTTGGTGTAGTATCCACGAGTATCTTCTGTCCTGCCATTTTACGAGATCCGCGCCTTTCGCACCGTGCTCGCATTTCCAACACGAATGACTGCCAGTGCAAATCACGTCTTATGTGATTGGAATCTCTTATGGGGTATATTACCCGCGAGTAAGAGATGCTGTTTTGTAATGTGAATGTTGAGCTTGATTCCGAGAACCAACGTGCAACAGGCATGGTCCAACCTGTCAGGGACGCTTTGACGATTAATGAAATGATAATCACTACCCGGACCCGAGAGGAGATTCTGGAGAAGTGAGCATTCCTGGTCGAATCAGCGAGTCTGAATTGCTGCGGTTATGCCTGCCAGTGTCTTAGGCTCTTAACTCTACATGGCTGACAACCTTGAGTAGTTATTATTCGTGATACAGGGAGGAGCAGGATGTATCGAAGAGGGCGATGGCCCAACCGGCTTACGAACCCCCGTAGTGTCATCCTACACTGGCAACCGACCACTTTGGACCATCAATGCGCATTTTGCTGGTCGCTGGAAACACACCGCGAACACTACGTGCCATTTCACGGCAAGTTGCACAGCCTATCGAGGACGGTTCCTAATTGGCAGAAGAATATTCAGTTATCTGTCATGCAAGAGTAGAATAACCACCAACTTGTACCACTGCCACTTATGCTCCTCGCTGCAGAACCCTCCCAATTGTTTAACTTGCGCACTTGGGAAATACTTTCCACATAACGTACAGGGAAGCACTAGGAAGTGGCGATGTTTGGATAGAGCTTCCAACATGATGCAGACACTCACCCTTTCTCCCAGAAGAGGGATTGTTGGGCGCTCCCTTCGATGCATATTGATTGTGTTCTGGGCCTGGTACGGCATCGTTATTAAAATCGGAGCCATACTCTCTTCTGGGATTCTTACGATAATTGCTGCCCTCGGCGATAGATTGCACCCCGCTCGGCATCCCTGAGTATGATTGAGAGTGGGTGGTTTGTGGCGCCGGTGCATTGTAATTGTGATAAGCCTCTGGATGAGCGTTCAGGTTGTTATAGTTACTGGGCAAGGGCATTGTCACAGTACGTTGCACCATAGGTGATGGTGGCGGGCCCGAGCGGCTCGTAGATGCGTTTACTCCTGGTATCGAAGGAGTGGGAAAGTCTGGGTGGTAAGTGTCTGAGCCATGTCTTGAGTGCGCGGGGGGATGTGAAGGTAACGACGTATGTGGGTGTGTGAGTGGAGGTGCAGAGACTGCTGGGTATGTCGTTTGGCGCGAGGGAGGAGGCGGTGGTGGTTGCGAGGACGTGTATGACCCAGATTGTCGGGACGAGTGTACGCCAGTGCTGTGCCCTAGTAACTCACGAGGTTCAGTCGAGTGCATCACATAAGCTTATTGCGCGGACTCACTTTGCGAAGGATGAACGGGCCCTGGCTGAGAACCTCCCACAGAAGTGTATTGCGTCGGCAGTGGAGTCGAGTGTACGCCAGGGCTAGGCCCTAGGCACAATCCGGGCTTAGTCGAGCGCATCACACAGGCATACTCTGTGGACTCACTGTGTGAAGGATGAACGGGTCCTGGCTGAAGGCTGCCCATGTTGTCGTATTGCGTAGGCAGTGGGGCCGCATGTACGCCGGGGCTAGGCCCTAGGAACTCATCAGGCTCAATCGAGCGCATACACACAGCTATACTGTGCGAACTCACTATGCGATGGATGAACAGGCCCTGGCTGAAGACCTTCCATGCGGTTGTATTGCGTTGGCAGTGGGGTCGCATGTACACCGGGGCTAGGCCCTAGGAGCTCACCAGTCTCAATCGAGCGCATCACACAGGCGTATTGTGGGGGACTCACTTTGCTGCGAAGGATAAGGGGGGCCTGGCTGAGAATCGCCCATGGTGTAGTATTGAGTCGTCGGCAGTGAGGACGATTGTACGCCAGGGCTACGTCCTGGAAACTCTCGGGGCTCAGTCTCGCGCGTCGCACAAAACACGTCACGTGGACTCACCTTGCGAATTATGATGAGCGGTCCCTGGCGGAGGGCCTACCGTAAGGTAAGGGTTGACCCCAGCCGCGTTTTGCGTCTGCGAGGAGCAGGGGGCGCAAAGGGGTGAGGGAATGATGTTGGTGGTGGCCCAGTCATCGGTTATCAGTGGCTCTCCACTCCGCAATTGCGGTCGGGCTTAAATAGATCTATGGTGCGCCAAAGAAGCAGGTACAGCACACGAGTAGAGAGACATGGTGACCACTGACCACAAGTGAGGCAACACGCGGCGCTTGCACGGCCTTATCGATGATGCTTCCCCACGAAAATGAGAAGCGGAGGTCACGACCACCTGCGCAACCGCGCAAGCGCGCTGGATGAAACGGGGGTCCGAGTCATGTCATACATCACGACCAAACCGTTCTACGGTTCTGGCACTCGGTTCCTTATTGGATTGAACCCTCGGCAAAAGGGGGGGGGGGGGTCAGTCAATTCAGGAGAACAATTCACCTCTTGCTGCGGCCTGTAATTTCAAAACGCGACTTGTCAGAACAATATCAAGGGAGGCTAGGGCGACATCGGACCCTTGATGTCGATCGGAATAACAGGACGATGGCGCGGAGCCTCCTGGAGCCTCGAGGACGTAAATGATGATCAGACCTCTGGATCCGTTCTCCGCATTTCCGGGTGTATTCCGCGATAACCTTCCTCGTGTTAGGGATGTTCCCACGAACGAGGGCTGAAGTGTGGCGGTCTCCCCCGCCATCTCAGTTCGGTCCGTGGACGTAAGCTCTGATCTGTGAACTTCATATGACGCATAAACGAGAGAATGGGGATGTGTTCTACCATCCAATCCTCAGATCATGGCGAAACCGTTGTCAGATATGGGTCATTGACCTGGTTATTGACAACCGGGAGAAAATGGGTGTTCGGGTATACAAATGTGGGGATTCAGATGGAGTCCCGACACCATGTATTTCTTACGAGCCTAGTTTATTCAAGAAAGCGAATGCAATTGCACGGTTGACGCCTCGCTCTGATTCTTGACCGAGGTCCGATCGGTTGTTGGGAGGGCCTCTGACACTTGTCCCCATCTCCATTAAGCAAAAGTAGGCTCACTGACATAGATTTAATCGGGGGGAGAGAAGTGGAAACCCTCTTCTGCGGCCTGTTGGCGGGTCATCCCCGTGGCCTGTTTACGAAAGTGTCATCGTGGTGAAGAATGCTCGTCCGTGATATGCGGGGTTCTATTCAGGCAATCACACAAGATAAGCTCCAGCGCTGGAAGCGGCTCATGTGATGCTCGGCGATGGAAATGCGTGCAAGGGATGCGCATCTTTTGAACCAAGTAAGCAGCTGTGATCTATTCCGAGGATATTGTACTGTGAGTGGCTGATCAAAACGTGGCAAGTATATTCGCGTTCCCGCTAATCGCCATGATAGGGGCATAAAGTCAGAATTAGGGGATTTGGAGAAATACATTGGGCCCCAGTAAGTAAGGCGAAGACCAAAGATTCGGCCTTGCAACGGGATTAATGTGAGACGAAGAGGGGCCCATAAGAAAATGGTACGCGCTCACCATCGCAGCGATTACCTAGTAGTTTTCGTACCCCCCCTGGTTTATTTGTCACTCTGTCATGGGCTTCGCTATATAATACAGACGGTTCATATGAAAACCTCGAGTAGCCGGAATAGGTGCTGGTAGCACAGGAAGAGTGGCGAATGGACTGCATGTGTAGTAATCAAAACCAAACCCGCTCATGAGTTGTTGGATGTTGCTCTGGGATCTAAGCCTGTGGTGCACACGCAAGGCAGCAGAAAATGAAGTCGTCACGACATGCCCTCTGCCGGCAAGTTGAGCACAATCGCGCTCGCCCTGCACGAATCGCGTCCCTTGTAGATATATCAATATTGAGCTGTCGGTCCCGCAAGTGGAAGAGTCACAAACACCAACCACATATGTTGATCGCTGCAGAACCCATTCAAGCGTTGGGCCACATCAGTCGGGGTGGATCGTTGACAAAACCGACAAATTTCTGTAGGTTGCATGGTCTGCTGCGGACGACGTGAGCGTTCTGAGGCAAGTCATTGTGTAATTAGAGTCCATAGTACGCAAGCATTCAATCACTCACTGGCATTGCCCGACCAGGGTAAAGTTATTTCCCCTTTCGCGCGTGTGCTGCCATCGCGCGGTGAAAAGGAGCCTTCTTCGCGACTGATACTGTCGTCATACGGATTATCCGTTATCACGGTCCCGGTCGTTGGCCAAGCGCTAGGCGTATTCACATTAAAGCCAGGCTCGACATAACCATCATTGTCCCGAGCCCCGCTGGCGAATTGTGCTACTCCTGGCATCCCTGTATATGACACGGGGCGATAGGATGAACTTCTTGCCCCAGAGGTGTGGTGAGGTGCTGCTAGGGACTCCATCGCTTGACCAGGAATAGTAGCCATTTGCTGTGGAGGGGAAACTAAGTGATTCACAGGCACTTGTGCTCGTTGTGGCATTGAGACAGGTGGAGGATGAAGGAAGCCAGTTGGGTCTGTAGGTGAGTGCATATGTGGGTATGAATGCGGGGGAGGCCATGGTTGGTTTGAAGGGTGCGGGGACAGTGAAACACTAGCGCTCGGACCAGCACTGTCAATCCGTGGGCTAAGGCACATGGCGGAAGGCTACCCTGAACATCTCATGCAGGCGCACCTTGCGAATTTGGACACCGGTGCTTCCATAGGAATAACTAGCATTTCCTGACGTCGTTCGCATGTGGCCGGAAAATCCATCAAAGGGCTGTGGGATCCGAGAAGGTGGATTGGGTCTCATGATCGTCGATAGGGTGTCTCGGACGTCTCCCTTTTTTTTGCACTATATACTAGCAGGAATAGGCCCAGTTCACCCAAGGAAGCATAGGGGAAGAGGGAAAGGACGATTTCAACAAGTGGGAGAGCGTCTTGCGCTTCGAACTTTATAACAACCTTTCCCACCCGTTCGCGACGGTTTGGAGCATGCGCGAGAGCCTATCAACGGAACCGCAGACTCGAGACAACGAGAAAGGCATCATGATGTTCTGTCTGCCAGGAAGCTGCATCACCGGTATCTATTTCTGGATTGTCAGGCAGTGATTTCAGTCCGAGAAACTGGCTGATGATCAAAGGAAGAGGCGCTGGAAGAAAACAACAGCAAACCGGCACTTGGAACTAAAACAAGGGTTATGGCGCTGCGCCATCCCCACCCAGGGGTCCATACAATGAAGATGATGCGCAGATGCGCAGCGATGTACGGCATTTGTGCAGTCTTGACCCAGTTTGACGCATGATTGTATGTTGGTCCAGGGCTGCGAACTCGATACGACACCAAAGGAGGCCTATTTTGTTTTGTCTGTGTTTGTGCTTCACGGAGCACTGTCCCGTCCGTCCTGTCAACTTCGCGATTGGAGATCTCATTCGAGTCAAGTTCACGCGGCCCCGCGGTTATGCCACGATGACTCGGAATTGGAATACTCATGATCAGACCAATGTCCGAGTCCTGGGTCGTCCGCCGACGACGCGGTCTCAAAATTGAATTGTCAGTCCCTGACGATAAGCTCTCACCCCAAACTGCACCCACCCCCTTACCCCCTTCTTCATATCTTCCTGCGCCCCAATTAAGGGCAATTTCAAGTTCGGGGTTGTGCTAGGTGGGGATCAGCCATACTTCTAGAAATGGTGCCACTTGCAGTGCCAGCTGTATCTCAAACGCCTCGATCCAGTGCACCAGCTCCCGTCGCGGGTCGGACCAGACGACGACTCTTATGTTAGAAGTGAAGCCTTACATAGCCTGCTAGTTGTTCTTGTTCCTTTCGTCCTCACCAGGACTCTTGGCCTTGACCCAATCTGGTTCCCGTGGTAATCTTGGTGGCGTATCAGCCTCTTGGAATAGCAGATTCGGAATCCTGGTAGCCTAGCGAGCAGTCATCCAGCCTAGCAAATAGATAATTCTACGTAGCTGTATGTGGTGTCCTACGTGATGTAATAGACGTGCTAACTAGAGTGTCGCTTGTCGCAGGTCAAGCCATTGCTTCAAAGCCCCACGTTGAATTAGATTGTCACGAATCCCCATGTTGCATACGTCAGGGGCATGGTATGATCACAAATGGATGTCATTATAGAATCGCCTAGAAATAAGTACTAAGAATGCCAAGGGACCGCGCGAAGGCAGCCTGGAGTGCTCTCAAGGGAGCGATATCACGGCTAGGAGGAACTCATCTCTACCTATCTCTGGTTGTCCTCCGGCACAGCATCTATCGTACAGGCCACACATCTGCTGCACAACGATGCATGCGCAGACGAAGTGATCCAAATCTAGTTGTGGGCGAGGAGGATGGCCATAGCCATGATGATACCGATTCCGTAAGGGCGTAATCCCTGTAATGAGACAAGTTCCTATGACTATGGCAAGAGTGAGAGACCCCGGTTGCTGGACTCACCATACTTCTTCACTAGCAGCTCAAGGACGGACGGGCCAACCTCAAGGCTGAACAAGGCGCCAGTTAGTTGGAGAGAACCGGGAGTTTGGGGAGCTAGCATACTTGTAGTAGGCCAACGCGCTGCCTAACTCATTGACATCAATTGTCCTATCATTGTCGGCATCGAATGAATCGAACATTTGACGCCATTGCTATCGGCAGTGTCAGATAAGAAAAGGCTACGCTCGGGGACTCGTACAGTCATGTAATTCCATAGAGGTTTAAACTGTAAACAGCCGATAAGTTGTTGTAAGCTCAAGTGTAAGCATTTAGATACCTCTTCGAAACCAATCACACCATTCCCGTCGAGGTCCTGTTAGAATATGTCATGGAAGGTCTTGTCCGAGAGTACTCAGATAGAGACATACAAAGATGCCCATGAGATATTTTATCGTGCTGGTCGAGAACCTCATGCCTTGATCAGGGGAGGGGTGAGCCTGGCCTTCGTTGCGAGAGCAAAACATGTGCTCACCGCCATCATTCAACAGCGCACTACCTGTGCTATTGTTGAGCCCAACCTGGAGCGAATCTTAGGGAGAAGAGCACATACGCAGTTCCTCAGGAGACAGTTCCCTATTACCGTCTTGGTCAATAGCGACGAACCAATTGTAAGCCCTTCAAAGGGCATATATCAGTAGTGAAACGGCCTAGTGAAGACTGGGGCGTACTCATCGTGCTCCAAATCAGGCGGGACAACCTGTGGCCCCTGCGAGGCCTGAGAGGCGAAGCCGCCTGTACGAGAGATGCTGTCCGATCGGGTGAAAGCACTGTTCGATCGGGTGAAAGCACTGTTCGATCGGGTGAAAGCACTGGCATTCGGCGACGTGGCGTTGCCCTGTTGTATGAAGCCACCCGGGAAGGCGCCATTCTCGGGGCGAGTGAAGTTGTCCTGATGGGGGGAGCCTCCCTGTTGAGAGAGGCTACCTTGTAGAGGATAGGCACCCGGTGTTGGGCCTGAAGAGGTTGACCAACCGGCGGGTGGTGAGGCCGGTGAGTGCGCAGGAACTCGAGTGGACGTGGAATGGCTGCTGCTGCTGCTGCTGCTCAGGTTGGTACTCAAGGGCCCGGGAGCGCTTAGGGTAGGTTGGGAAGATCCGCCCCCTTGACGGCGCCCGCCACTGACACTGTTTCTATCACGCTGGCAAAGTATTAATCAGAGCGTCTAGTATATGTGAATGTCGCGGCGAACCTTACGAAACCAAGACATTGTAAGGGTCAGAAGAGATTGGGATCAGGAGGGGAGGTAGAGGTAGAAGGGAGAGGAGAGTCACAGCGAGCGCATAGCACTTAGAAGCAGCCACGGATGAAAAGGGTTTTGTAGGGTTTTGTTGGAAGATGACTGATGAGATTGTCAAGTCAAGGGACACCGTACAGTACAGCCCACGTGCAGTACAGCCCCCGCAAGTGGCTGTTGCACACACATAGAGGCCGTATTTAGGACTCGTTATTTTTAGATGCTGTGCTATCCCTGCAGCCATCCACACACATCCACCGCCGCCGACCATCTTCTTCCCGGATTGGATCCTGTCGTGCCATGGAACGTTCCCCGCGCTAGGCGGTTCCCCTCGTGCTGGTCCACCTGCCCTATCCTGACCCGCACGTCTCACAGCCTGTTTTATGTGGATCCTTCCTATTCCGGGCCAATGTGCTTGCAACGTGCCATGAGCTACTTGATGAAGCCCAGGCGAAGTTGGCCGGGATAAAGATGACAACTAAATAATTGGCGCCAACAGAGACGTGTCAGCAAATGGTCATCAGAACTGAAGTGAGATGGCCCTCGGCATGCCACAATGAACTCGGAATCGGAATACCTGTGACCAACCGATTCCTGCGTCGTCCGACCCACCACATGGTATCAAAATCGAATTGTCAGTGGCCCTGACGATAAGCTTTCTCACCTCAGCAGCCCAAACAGCACCCACCCCCTTGTTCATATCTCCCGGCGCCCAACTTTAAGGGCAATTTCAACTTCGGGGGTTGCGCTAGCCACACATCTAGAAATGGAGCCATTTGCAGTGCCAGGCTGTACCTCGGGCCTAAGTGCAGTGCACCAGCTCCCAGTCGCGGGTCGGACAGACGACTCTTATGTTAGAAGTGAACACTTACAAAGTCGGCTTTTATTCTTGTTCCTTTCGTCCTCACCATGAGACTTATAAGACCAAGACAATCTGGTTCCCGTAGTAATAATGGTGGCTTAACAACCACTGGAATAGCAGCTTTGGAGCTGCGGTAGTAGTCTGGCAAGCAGTGACCTAGTCCTGGAAAATAGATAGTTCTGCGTGGCGCTATCTGATGGTGTCCTACGGGATGTAATAGACATGCTAACTATAGCTGGGGGCGTCGCTTCTCACATGGTCAAGCAATTATCTCCCAAATCCCAGTTCCAGCTTGCAAACGTCGAGCGTCGAATGTAGACAAACTATCACAGGACCGTGTTATACTGGTCAGGGGTATGATATCACAAATGCTCCAATTGGTATCACCTAGTGATAAGTACTAAGAAATACTGAGGGAGCATCCGTAGCCAGCCTGGAGTGCTCTCAAGGGAGCGATATCACTTCTAGGAGGAACCCATCTCTACTTAACTGTCGTTGTCCATGCCCTCTTGCATAATATTCATCGTATAGGCCGCACATCCTCTCCACAACGACAAGTGCGCAGACGAAGTGATCCAAATCTAGTTGTGGCAGAGGAGGATAGCCATAACCAGAATACCGATTCTGTAAGGGCGCAATCCCTGTTATGAGACGAGTTAATATGACCATGGCAAGTGTCAGAGACCCGGTTGCTGGACGTACCATACTTCTTCATTAACAGCTCAAGGACGGACGAGTCAACACCAAGTCTGACAAGGCGCCAGTTAGTTGGAGAGAACCGGGAGTTTGGAGAGCTAGCTACCCGTAGTTGGTCAAAGCGCTGCCTAGTTCATTGATATCAATCCTCCCGTTATTGTCAGCGTCGAATGATTCGAACAGTTCACGCCATCGCTATCAGCAGTGTCAGATAAGAAAAGGCTATGTTTGGGGACCCGTACCTTCATGTGATCCCATAGAGGCTCAAACTGTACACAGCAGATAAGTTGTTGATACCCACAAGGGCAAGCATCTAGGTACCTCTTCGAAACCAATCACGCCATTCCCATCTAGGTCCTGTCAGAATATGTCATGGAAGGTCTTGTCTGAAATAGATAGAGACATACAAAGACGCTCATGAGATAATTTATTGTCTTGGTCGAGAACCTAGTGCCTGGAATTAGGTGACGGGTGAGCTTGGCCGTCGTGGCGAGAACAGAACATGTGCTTACCGCCGTTATTCAATAGCGCACTTTCTGTGCTATCATTAAGCCGAATTTGGAGCAAATCTTAGGGAGAAGAGCGCATACGCAGTTCCTCGGGAGATAGTTCCCTATTACCGTCTTGGTCAATAGCGACGAACCAATTGTAAGCGCTTCAGGGCATATATTAGTGGTGAAATGGTGTAGTAGACTGTGCTACTCGTTGTGCTCCAAATCAGGCGGGACAAACTGTGGCTCCTGAGAGGCGAAGCCATTTGTATGAGATATGCTGTCTGATCGGGTGAAAGCACTAGCACTCGGCGACGTGGCGTTGCCCTGTTGCATGTAGCCGCCCAGGAAGACGCCGTTCTCAGAGCGAGTGAAGTTGTCTTGTTGGGAGGAGTTTCCCCGTTGAGAGAGGCTACCTTGTAAAGGATAGGGACCCTGTGTTGGGCCTGAAGAGGGTGACCAACCGACGGGTGGTGGGAAGGCTAGAACTCGAGTGGACGTGGACTGGCTGCTGCTGCTGCTGGTACCCCAGGGAGCGCTTCCCTGTTGAGAGAGGCTGCCTTGTTGAGAATAGGCACCCTGTATTGGGCCTGAAGAGGTTGACCAACGGACGGGTGGTGGGGAGGCCGGAACTGGAGTGGACGTGGACTGGTCATTGCTGCTGCTGCTGGTACTCCAGGGAGCGTTTGGGGTAGGTTGAGAAGATCTGCTCCCCTGACGGCGCCCGCCACTGACACTGTCACGCTGGAAAAGTATTGATCAGATCGTCGGGCATCATGAACGGCGCGGCGAACCTCATGAAAGAAAGACATTGTAAGGGTCAGAAGAGATTGGGATAAGGAGGGGGAGCTGGAGGTGAAGGGAGACGTGAGTCACAGAAAACGCGTGGCACTTAAAAGCAGTGGAGCAGTTGCTAGGCGTTATTGTCCAGATGACCGATAAGACTGGCAGATCACGCAATGGCTGACATGAACAAGGTGCGCGTACAGTACAGCCTCTCGAGATCGCAAAGGCTGTGAGTGCATTATACACACATTATGACTCGCCATATTAGATGCTGTGCCGTGGGCCTGGCCCGTGTCCAACAAGTGGTGCTGAAAGAAAGCCGGGCTCGGAATATGTCAAAGCTGCAAGATGTGGGTCGAAGGAGCAGTGCTAGTATTGGCGGCTCTACGACGTGCCAGTGGGAGCTCTGCAGTGCAGCCACACTAGTGGCTAGTGGCTCATGCCATGTTGAAAGCACGTTGCCTTGGACTAGAAAGCATTTATGCAAAACGGGCTGTGAAACGTGTAGTCGGGACACAAGGACGAGTGCATGGCCCTTGGGTGGGTAGCCTGAGACCAGCATGACGGCGACTGCCCAGCGCGGAGAAAGTTCAATGGCATGACACGATGACCTGATTCGGGAAGACGATGGTTAGCGGAATGAAAGCCGGAAAAATGAGGGGGATGTGCAGTTAAGGAAAAAGGAAATGACGTACTCTAGCACAGCAGCAGCACAGCATGCAAAGCAGTGTTTCTTAGTCCCGGCAAAACCCTGGCAGTCATTTTTGAGTTCAACACGCCACAGGGTTTTCCCTAAGTCTAAAAAACCGTGGACTTTGCGTGCAGGGTCTATGCATGGATGTTTTTGCATCTTCTTTGATGCATCCGACGATACCGAGCGCTGACATCTCATTGCGGCGAGATTCAGTACAGTGGGTCTCTGGTCTCTCACGGCCATCCGGGGATCTACTCCACAGACGTCGTCCAGAGAAGTCGTCGTTTGTAGAGGAAGTGGACCCTTGCAGTGCTGGCACATTTCGTAACTGGGTTTCAATTGCAACTGCTTACGAGATGATCGATGAACCACCACCTACCAATATCACGAAGCCTCGGAGTTGTTAGTGGGTGCGAGGTCACAACGTTCCGCCCTACAGTCTGGCTCGTTATCATCCACGTACGTATACGGTAGTGGGGTGCACGAATGGACCATATGTTGTCCTTCGCCTTCGCCAGGGCAACATCGGCGCTCAAATTCGCGCGGATGCTTCTCATGCCGCCTAAAGACCCTTGATAATCACGACGTCCGCAATTCCTGTTTCGTTCCGTTGTTCGCCACATATCCGTAATTGGACCGCATGGTCGACTCCGAGCGGGATTCATTTTCATTTCGAACTGCGTGCCAGTTGACGACGCGTGCAGGTGCGTTCCATGATCCCTCTATCCCCCGAGCTTATCTCATCAAGTCACCACCAGCAAGCCATATCCAAATTCCTTGCCGGGCAGTAAAATCTCCCATCATCGAAATCCTTGCAGCAAGGTTCCCCTGTCCCTTCGACACCTGCTGTGGGTATTGACTAAGTTCTGGTCTCTAGATTTCCGTTCGCTGACAGGACTCACATAGGGACGAACAACTGCTCACGTTCGCGAACACCGCGCTGGACATGCACTCACTCGCCGTAGCCACCGGTGCAAGATCTCACCTGCGCACCGACCTTGTCGTGACCGCGCTGGACATGCTGGATGCTGGATACAACAGATGCCACATCCATGTATCTAGGTGAGCCGCGACGGGTGCTCGCAGCGTGCCCACAACGAACAATGATCGACGTGTATGCACCCCCTGAATGCCATCCTGACTCACCATCCCGGTGATGGGTGATCTGGGAGTACTCCGACGATGATGCGTTCGTTGTCAATGGCGTGCATCTGAAGAACGAGCTGAGGGAGAGAGATTGACTAGGCATGAAGGAGAGAAGCATCGTGTGGTACGATCAGTCAATGCCGAGGAGATGCGGCATGGTCGTGAGAGGGGCAAAGAACGTGACAAATGAAGTGGGGTGGGAGAGGAAGCACACATTTTTGACAGGTGCGAGAGCATGGTCGAGAATCATACCGATCTTGTGATGTATCTTCGTCTTTTGGACGCAGCGACTCTTCTCCATCAAACAACTAGATGGACCTACCATTTTAAATTTTGCTTACTGTCACGATTACCACCCAAGGAAACGAAATTTGGAGGCCTGGCTAATTTGCCGTACTCCTTCGAATACGAACCAGCCAACCTCCCATCAATCGTCGATGAACGGAGGAAGGAGCCCGGGAAGGCCGTGGGTAATCAGAGAATCACCATCAGATTGGACTTCTTTATGTTCGCTGCTATTCCTTGTGGAGATTCCTCGAACCGATGTAATCATTGCGTCTTTTCGTTTCTAGGGTCCGGACAACATGAGCCGACCCAAGCCAAAAGAGGGGTCCCCTAAGATGACTACGCCAGATCAGGAACAACATCATTTGAAGTGAGCCCCAAGACAGGACATTTCTCGTGAAGACCCAGGTATGGTGGACCATGTAGGCTAGCGCTGCAAGCACTGCGCTCGGAATGCGCCACGCGCCCTTTCCTCTTCCCCTTCTTTGTCTGGATTTTCCACTCTCCAAGATGGTGAGGATGATGGAGAAGGGTTTGAGATTGCTAAGGGCTGGGAGGACTTATTGTTGGAAGATGAGGATAACTCCCTGGCTGCAGAGATGGACAGACTCAGATTAATCAGATTAATTAGTTATGTTTTCACCACGTGCACATTCCATCTTTTGTCCACCCAAAAGCCCCGGCCTGAGCCGGGCCGCCAATGGGGGTTCAGGCCTCAGGCCCGGCCCAAGAGCTTTTTGGCCGAGCCGGGCTTGCACATCACTAATGGTGGTCATACCTAGTCAGTCGTAACTGGAAGCTCACAAGCCAGGCCTCCGTCGGAGAGTCCATCCCCCGTTGGAAGGATGTCCTCCAAACAAAAATTTTCCCTCCACAGGTTTACCTTCCGCAGACCAGCGCTATCACAGCTTGCTTTGCATCACTTGGCAAACACCACGGAATCTTGTCTTGTGTCGCCGATACCCTGTTTTTCTCCTCACCGGGCGTGTTGCTGTGGGGCCAGGACCTGTCAGTAGTTTTGTACCAGTGCGCGGGCCATGTCTAGCTCATGTTTGACTCCAACTGGGCATAACTCCGTCTTCCTTCAGGGGAAATAACGCACTCTCGGTCGAGGCTGTAGAGCCCTTGTTGCGGTACATCGGAAATGGATTGTGAGTATCCTCCCATTACCCATGCATGTCTTTGTCTTCCCTCGAAGGCTTCAATGAGGCGCACGGCGGCGCATACCATGTTCTAAATCTTGCAACAACAACTTTAGGCCTAAGTCATGAGCACCACGTCTTTTACCATTATGCTTGCTGAAACGGATCTCACTGGATTTTGCCCATGCAGCACGAGATCAATCGTACCAGGAGCTATCTCAGCGCTTGGCGGAGATAGATTCCTTTATGTAGACTAATTGGCGGTTCATAATGTGCTTCGGCTTCGTTCAGAGGAGCTTCTGATACTGCCACACACACACCACTCGGCCCAGGGACACGCTTGGATCTTTTGTTTCCTCTTCGGCAGAGGGGGTCCAAAGACCAAAGATAATCTGTGAACGGACGGACTGTCTCCCGTTTCACAGGTCTGCTGAAGTAAATATACCACAAATGGCCCCGTTCAAAATATCAGACACACAGGAGTACGTCCCACCTTCGATGTTCGCTCTCCTGGGACTTCAGCCGGAAGGAGGTCGATGCCTTCAGTGGCACCGAGAACACGAGGCGATCCAAATCCAAACATAACAGGTCAAGCTAGTGACGGCACGGTCACAAAGCTCAAAGAAGCCGTCTCGGGCACACAGAGTCCACGTGTGGTTTTACACCTGATCCTGATCGTAACTGTGGACGACGTCAACGCGTCAACTCGCAAGCGAGCCACCTCGCGGTAGCGCCCGTCCTTCGTTCAGAAAGCTTGTCCACACCGCGTTTCACAAATCCCACTTTCCACCATACCTGCACTCCACGACCGTAAGCACTTACAATACCCCAACAGCCAATGCATGCATGCATGAATCCTTTCCACATGACCGCCACTACGAGTGACAACGCGTTTTCGGTCCGAGTCCTGTGCTTCGCCACAGGAACCTAGGGAGGACTAATCTAATGTATGCCTCGGACCTGAGCTTGTAATCAGTGTGGATCAGCCACGTCGGAGTGCCCGTCGGCCTCGCGTTCAAACGAATATGCAAACTCGTCTGTTTCCCATTCAGGCCTCGTGTCCCTCTTTGTCTTTTTTTCCCCTTCGTTGCCTCCCTCGCCTTCCTCTCTCGTCTACCAACGCTCCATCGACAGCCAGCGCGAGACACCCCAAGCAAATCACGTCGTCCCCCGTCCTCAAGACGCCCCCTTTCCCCTTCACCTCTCAGGCCTCGCAGGGGCCACAGTTGGTCCTGCCTAATATGGAGCACGATGAGTACGCCCCAGTCTTCACTAGGCCGTTTCACTACTGATATATGGCCTTGAAGATCTTATCATTGATTGACCAAGACGGTAATGGGGAAGTATCTCCTAAGGAACTGATGCTCTTCTCCCTAAGATTTGCTCCAGGTTCGGCTGAACGATAGCACAGGTAGCGCACTGTTGAATGATGGCATGTTTTGTTCTTGCGGCCAACCTCACCTCTCCCCTGATCCAGGAATGAGGTTCTCGGCCAGCACGATAAAATATCCAGCAACCGGGGTCTCTCACTCTCGCCATAGTCATATGAACTTGTCTCATTACAGGGATTACGCCCTTACAGAATCGGCGTCATCATGGCTATGGCCATCCTCCTCGCCCACAACTAGATTTGGATCACTTCGTCTGCGCATGCATCGTTGTGCAGCAGATGTGTGGCCTGTACGATAGATGCTGCGCCGGAAGACAACCAGAGATAGGTAGAGATGAGTTCCTCCTAGCCGTGATATCGTTCCCTTTGAGAGCACTCCAGGCTGCCTTGGCACGGTCCCTTGGCATTTCTTAGTACTTATTTTTAGACGATTCTATAATGACATCCATTTGTGATCATACCAGGCCCCTGACGTATGCAGCGTTAGGACTCGTGATAATCTACATTCAACGCTCGATGTTTGCGAGCTGGAACTGGGCTTTGAAGATAATGGCTTGACCTGCGACAAGCGACACCTCTAGTTACCATGTCTATTACATCACGTAGGACACCAACATACAGCTACGTAGAATTATCTATTTGCTAGGCTTGATGACTGCTTGCTAGGCTACCGGGATTCCGAATCTGCTATTCCAAGAGACTGATAAGCCACCAAGATTACCACGGGAACCAGATGGTGTCAAGGCCAAGAGTCTTGGTGCGGACGAAAGGAACAAGAAGGACAGCCGACTTTGTAAAGATTCGCTTCTAAAATAAGAGTCGTCGTCTGGTCCGACCCGCGACTGGGAGCTGGTGCACTGGACCGAGGCGTTTGAGATACAGCCTGGCACTGCAAGTGGCGTCATTTCTAGACGTATGGCTGATCCCACCTGGCGCAACCCCCGAACTTGAAATTGCCCTTAGAATTGGAGCGCAGGAAGATATGAACAAGTGAGTGGGTACAGTTTGGGGTGACTCGGGTGAGGACTTATCATCAGGGACTGAGAATTGATACCATATGTGGGTCCCCAGGATTCGATATGAGTCTTCCAATCCCGAGTCATTGTGGCAGTGGCATAACCGCGGGGCCGTGGATGAACTGGAACTCGAATCCTCCCCCAAGCACAAACACAGATAAATAAAAATAGGCCTCTGTGTCGTATCGAACAAACATACTCTCACGCGTCAAACTGGGTCAAGACTGTACAAATGCCATACATCGCCGCGCATCATCTTCATTGTATGGACCCGTGGGTGGGGGATGGCGCAGCGCCACAACCACAACCCTTGGTTTAGTCCCTAGGTTCCAAGCGCCTCTTAATTGATCATCAGCCAGTTTCTCGGACGGAATCACTGCCTGACAATCCAGAAATAGATACCGGCGGTGCAGCCTCCTGGCAGACAGAACATCATGATGCCTTTCTCGTTATCTGCGAGTCTGTGGTTCCGTTGATAGCCTCCCGCGGATACTCGTTATTATAAGGTTCGAAATGCAAGACCCTCTCCCACTTGTTGACATCGTCCTTTCCCTCTTCCCCTATACTTCCCTGGGTGAACTGGGGCGTATTCCTGCTAGTATATAGTGCAAAATTGGAGACGTCCGAGACACTCTATCGACAATCATGAGTCCGAATCCACCTCCTCAGATCCCACAGCCCTTTGATGGATCTCCTGGCCACGTGCGAACGACGTCAGGAAATGTTAGTGATTCCTATGGCAGCCCGGGTATCCACCATTCGCAAGGTGCGCCTGCATGAGTGTTCAGGGTAGCCTTCCGCCGTGTGCCTTAGCCCACGAATTGACAGAGGCTGGTCCGAGCGCTAGTGTTTCACTGTCCCCGCACCCTTCAAACCAACCATGGCCTCGCCCGCATTCATACCCACAGATGCACTCACCTACAGACCCAACTGGCTCCTCTCATCCTCAACCTGTCTCAATGTCACAACGAGCACAAGTGCCCGTGAATCACTTAGTTTCCTCTCCACAGCAAATGGCTACTATTCCTGGTCAAGCAATGGACTCCCCTAGCGCTTGGCCAACGACCGGGACCGTGATAACGGATAATCCGTATGACGACGGTATCAGTCGCGAGGAAGACTCCTTTTCACCGCGCAATGGCAGCACGCGCGCGAAAGGGGAAATAACTTTACCCTGGTTGGGCAATGCCAGTGAGTGGTTGAATGCTTCCATGCTATGGACTCTCACTACACAATGACTTGCCTCAGGAAGCACACGTCGTCCACAGCAGACCACGCAACCTACAGAAATTTGTCGGCATTGTCAGCGACCCGCCTCGACTGATGCGGCGCAACGTTTGAATGGGTTCTGCAGCGATCTACATATGTGGTCGGTGTTTGTGACTCTTCCACCTGCGGGACCGACAACTCAATATTGGCATATCTACAAGGGACGCGATTCGTGCAGGGCGAGCGCGATTGTGCTCAACTTGCCGGCAGAGGGCATGTCGTGACGGCTTCATGGTCTGCTGCCTTGCGTGTGAACCACAGGCTTAGGTCCCAGGGCAAGATCTTAAAACTCATGAGCGGGTTTGGTTTTGATTACTACACATGCAGTCCATTCGCCACTGTTCCTGTGCTACCATCGGCGACAGCACCTATTTCGGCTACTCGAGGTTTTCATATGATCCAGTCGTTATGCACGCAAGCGACTAGTCTGTATAATATAGCGGAGCCCATGACAGGGTGACAAATCAACCAGGGGAGGACGAAACTACTAGGTGATCGCTGCGATGGTGAGCGCGTACCATTTTCTTATGGGCCCCCTCTTCGTCTCACATTTATCCCGTTGCAAGGCCGATTCTTTGGTCTTCGCCTTACCTACTGGGGCCCAATGTATCTCTCCCAATCCCCTAATTCTGACTTAAAGCCCTACCATGGCGCCTAGCAGGAACGCGAATATACTTGCCACGTTTTGATCAGTGACACAGTACCATGTCACCTTGGACATTCCTGTCATGCTAGTGACCCGAAGGTCGATGTCAATGTCGAACGTCTGTTGCTGTATCGGGCCTAACACCTCTCTGAAATTTTACTCACACTTTTCCTCAAACCATTCTCTGTACGGCGACCATTGCGTACCTCGATAACGCTCTCTTTCATATTCCGGAGTGTTAGGACGTGTATTTAAGCAGTGTCCTCACTCGAGGACAGTAGTAAGCACCCGCTGTGCCTCAGAATCCTGTTTTTCCTTTCCTTTCTTCGTCTCCTTCGTGCGCCCTCGTCTCTTCCATTCCGACCGTCATGCTCGTACAACTGCGTCTACAGTACGTATCCACCCAGCCGTCTCTTGGCTTACCTCTTCCTTTCTAGCGCACATCTTCCCCTCGGAGCGGTTCTGACGCGTTGTCTTACTGTCTCGACGGGAAACGATTGTTGCATGCCTTTCTATGTTATCATCTTGGGCGACCACTACTCCCGCAGCAACTAGCCTTGCTACACCAAACGATGGCAGGGTCCAAATCCGCGGATCATGTGCCAGCGACATATCAGCACAACTTGGTCCAACTAAGGGGACCTATCCTAGTGAGTACCGCTCTCCTCTGGGATATGACAGCTTACATTTTTCGATCGCAGGACATCGACTGGGGCTTGAGCTTAGCGCTTGAAAACCCGCCCAACGGCAGCGCATCGCTCGCCGAGCTCGAAGCCACCAATTCGGTGGCATCCCACATCTGCCTTACCCAATAACTATCCGTGTGACTTCGGTCGCGTCTACCCTGTGAGTACATAGCACCTAATCATCGACTGAGGGCATTGCCTCATCTCGTTGCGCCACAGGACGTAGGTGGCTCATGCCAACGCCCCGCAAGTCGCACTCGCACTCTTCCTCTTGCCACAGTCTTGCCTTCACGCATCACGAAGCGCTCACGGACGCTGATTACGTTGCAGCGCCCACGGGCGGCAACTCATGGGTCGGACTTGGCCTCCCTTCGTCTACCCAGTTGGTGTCAGCGCCAAAGGACGTGAGTGCGAGTCACGCGAGAATGCGCTAGTCGTGCTCACCTTGGCGCATCGGCATCAGTGCATCGTTAACACCACCGACCCTTACTTCTTGGGCCGAATGGGCCTGGCTTTTCGAACCAGGCAAATCGCCACCCACGCCACCCGTTTACTTCATCGATCGCGCGAAGACCGCAGCGTGACAGGTCAGATCGTACCGGGATAGGTGCAGATCCCCTTGATTTTGCCGGTTCAATTGTGGAACCATGGTGCGTGCCCTCCTCTCCTCTGATCTGGGACCTACACGTAGGGACAATTTGCTAACACTGGCGATTTACAGGTTTCCAGCGAAATGGGGAGCCGGGTGGGCCCTGCATGCTCATCCCTGATGCGGCGCAAGCGTCCGCCCCAAATTCGCTCGCGTTGCCAGGGATGGCCCTTGGCAAAGGGCATCATGGGGTGGATAACGCCGACGTTGATGGAGGCACGGAGACGAGTAGTGCCGATGGGCTACCCCCGCGGAAGAAGGGAAAGGGCAAGGTGGGTGCAACAATCTGGGTCTCGGAGGCAGGCGGGTCCCCGAATAGGACCCATCAACGACCTGCCACTGGGACCCTAGCAAGGTTCGATAATAAAAGGGGGCAGAACGCGGAGCGGAGAGACTCGTGGTTCCAATTGCGCAAGGAGTTTGTAATCAATTCCTGCAGGGACCAAGTGTCCAGCAGGAGTCGAGGGGAACGAGTGCGCAGGGAAGGCCACATTGGGTCGAGAGGTGTGGGGAGGGAGCGACGTGGCACCACACAAACAGCATGGTGCAGCAGCAGCAGATCTACAGCGTAGACGACGGCGAGTTCGCAGCGGCAGACAACAAGTTCTTTTACATCCCGAGGAAGCTTAGCAGGCGGCACCAGGCCCTTCTCGGCGACATCGGCCGATTGGGTACGTGGGGTTGTCCGCACGCGCTCAAGTGCCAACTCTGTCCCGGCGCAGGTTTTTGGCAACTGGGAGGGTTTAAAGAGGCACTGCGACACCATGGAAGCGCACCCTCCTGAGATTTCCTTTTGCGACCGGTGGGGAGATTTCTTCGCGCGTCGGGACTGCCTGGAGCAGCACTGCAAGAACCGCCCCCGGCGGTGTCTTGACGTTTCCCAGGATCCGGCTGAGACCAAGGGAGACGACGAGGATTCACGACGAGTTCCAGGAGAGGCTAGCGTAATGCCTGAAGACCGGTGGAGAGATCGGGTTGCCCTTCGCGCAAATCATAAAGAAGTTATACCCAGACTCTAGAAAGAGAGGAAGCCGGCAACAAAACCGACTCTGGGAGCAAGTGGAGATCTTGAGAGATTGTCACCACTGAATGTATATCTGTATACTATTTTCTTCTATTTTCGTGTTCGTTTTGCCAGCCCTACTGCGAGAAGAGAACATGCGGCGTGGCACCATGGACAGCATCCCGTATTTACCTTTGCTCCAGTTGTAGTGTTCTGTCTCTTTGCTTGCCTTCGCGTTGCTGCATATATACTAGTAGAAATTACCCTGATCCAAGGTGACTTTAAACCATTGTCCCAATTACGCACCATGTATCCCCGACCATCGTGCCATCTTTGCTCAGCCGCTACCCCAAGCCACGAACACGAACTATGCGAGTTGCAACTGGAGAAGAATGGGACGAAGTAAGGACACATGGGGGGGACAATCGATCAATCGATTGCAGCCGGATAAGCCGTTCTTAAACATGCGTCAAAGTCACGCATGGCTGCGTTTCCTTGCCACGCTGCCACAACATGCGAGGTTTAGTAGTACAGGACGATGGCCTCCGACTCCCGCATCGGAACAGCGAAAATTGACTACTTACCTTCCACGGAGACAGACAGGGGATCTAGGTCTAGGTGGTTGAGTTAAATCGAATCAAAAAAAAAAAGACAATCCCAGCCAATACAGTATAACGTTTCCATATAGTCGCTAGTGGTTGAAGACAACGAAAGAAATGAGTACAGTGAATATCGGGATATAGATCGAACATTGTTTGGGTCCGAGGACACGCCAAGAACATGCCAAGTTGCGCGCGCGCGCACCACACGCACACGTGATCGATGAAACTTTTCGTGCTTGCCGTCGAACATCGAACCACATTCCTGTCCCTGCCCTACCCAAGATTCTAAGAAGAAAAGTTCCTGCGGATCTCGTTCCCCCCATTTGCCAGGTCAGATGAGAATATTAACATTGATGATACCCGAAACCGATAGAATTCTGCTCCAACCAGGCCTCTTATCATAATAGATTGAATACCAATACCATCACGATCAAGTCCGTCACTACTCGAGACGTCCCGACCAGCTTGACTCGTGACTCTACTATCATCTGCTGGGTGTCGTTCCTGGGACATCGAGATCTACCTCCTAGTATTGCGCAAGTGGCTTAGACGTATCTACCGTAGCGGCGAGAGTGTCATACTGGCACTGCTGGCCAAGTTCCTTTACAAGTCCAAAAAGAGAAACTAGGTCACATTTGCAGTGGCGGCGCTACGACAAAGCTATTTGCTCTTGTGCTCTTTGCTTTCCACATGGAGAACAAACAACAAGAATTACCTGGAAACTCTTGGCACTTGGCATCATAACTGTCGCAAGTCCCAACAGGTCAGGACCACGACACCCGAAAGGGAAATGGGAAAGGAAGGTACCTGACGCCGTGTCGTGTATTCATTCCTCCCCAACTGCCGCGCTCCTCACTGCTCTGCGCCCACGGAATCACTTGGAAGTTCTTGGCATCATATTGCGCGCAGATCGTTCCTGGGTTGTGCACTGCGTCGTGTGCCGCGTGTCCACCAGGACCACAATATTAGGAAGAAAAATGAGAAGGGAACATAGTACCTGACGCCATATTGCGTCTTCCTTTCCCTCTACTACTGCGGTGCCGCCGCCACAAAATCAACTTGGGAAATTCTTGGCATCATGCCTGGCGCAAATCTTTTTTTTTTTTTTGCTTGTCTGCGACGTGTCCCACCAGGATCGCTAGCAGGAAACAAAAGAAGAAAGAGGAAACGGGAAAGGAGGGCACCTGGCGCCATGGCGTGCCCTCAGCACCCTTACCTCCCCCCTCAACTGCCCCTAAGAATGCAAATTATCCATTGTAAGCCCCAAATATAGCCACGATGAAGGGTAAGTATGAAGTCTCTTGGCCCCGGCGTCCCCTCTTTCGAACCTTCGAATGGTATTGAGAAACGAAGACTCCGCGCCTTGCCTTGCGCCGGTTCATTGACGTGAAGTGCCTGTGGAGAGCATGATATGGGCGGTGCATATGAATGGCGGTGCCCGTGAACTTTCGTTATTTGGCTCACAAATACGATTTGAGGGATAAATACTGGGGGGACGGGGCCAGCGAGAGTTCCACTTCGAGCACCACACTCTTACACTCGCAAAAGCAATCGACATGTCTAGCGAACAACAAGTCAGTCTCGCCGGTGGGTTTTCGAGACGCATCTTCTGCCTTGAGTGGCGTGGACCCTGACGAGCTTGGCGATACAGATGTCCCGGCCCTCCTCGAGGGTCACCACCACGAGGTCCAAGATGAGGTTTCCAAGAAAGACATCATCCACGTCTTTGCCATTACAGGCGCTCCGGTCTTCGGCACTCCGGAAAGAAGTGGGACTTTCATATCGAGTGGAGCTTCTTGGGACTCGTCTGGATCGTCAGTTATATATATATAATAATTCGTCGAGTCGTTTAAGATGACCGCTGATTATCTTCCGGAATCTCCTTTCTCGTCATCAGCTCAAAGGTTGGATTGACCTAACCACGCTCGAGATCAGCGCGACGCTGTCCGTCCGCATTCCGATCATTGGGACGTTCCAAATTGCTTCTGTGAACGGGAATCTGCAGCACAGCGTCTCCGTGACTTTTAGCATCCCCAGCATCCTCAGCGGATCGGCCAGGTTTTACCTCGTCAACAATAAATGGCTCTGCGTGGATCTGAGTGCGACGGTATTTGAGAAGAAGGGCTCTATCACGATCAGCCTTATTCCTATCCCGTGCGTCCTTCGAATTCTTTTGTTTTCTTCTATGACTTGTTGGTTCTGTTTGCTGAGTTGTCCGTATTATCTACCAGGTGAACGAGACGCCCTGAGGTTAAGACCTTCCACGATTTCAATGCGCTTTTGCGGTCAAATGTGCTGGGCTGTTTCTCAACGATTAAAAAGTAAAATAAGCAAAAAAAAAAGGAAAGAAGAATGCGCTGTCTTGTAGCTTGGAAATGTTCTGGGGTTGATGTAAGACTCGAATTATAGATGCTATCCAGATTGTCTATATGTATGCTATATGTTATCTCTGTGTTCATGAAATGGAAAGGCTGTCCGTTAACTTTGATTTGAGCAAGGAGCTCTGGGCCACGCAGGTCTGAGGGAATTAGTGGGGATGATAGCTTGCCTTTTCTAATAGCTATGCCCGCGCAGATGCCTAACTGACTCTGGAGCAAAACTGGTGGCCGGCACAGATTGTCTGTGGCTTTGCAAACTAAGGGCCAACACTTGGCGAGTATGAGATGCGCGGACGGAGGATCGTCCTGTAACAATTATCTCCGTACAAGCGTGCAGGTTGCACGACCCTCAGGACTATACATGGGTACACCTTCGGTCACCCTTCCTGCCCGGGTAGTAAAAATCCCTCATCATCGAAATTCTTGCAGAAGGGTTCCCCCGTCGCTCCGACACCTGCCGTGGGGTATTGACTATTAAAAGCCCTGGACTCCAGACTTTATTCCAATTTCCGCTCGCAGACAGGAGTCACGCAGGGATGAACAACTTCTCACGTTTGCGCACACCGCGCTCGACATGCACTCCACTCGCCATGGCCACCGGCGCAACATCTCACCCTGCGCACCGACCTTGTCGTGACCGCGCTGGGCATGCTGGATGCTAGTTACAACATGTGCTCGTTGTCAATGGCGTGCATCTGAAGAATGTGCCGAGGGAGGGAGGCTGACTGGGCATGAAGGAGAGAAACATCATGTGGGACGATCAGTCAATGCCGAGGAGATGCAGTATGGTCATGAGGAGCATAGAGCGTGAAGAATCGGGGAGGGGGAGTGGAGGAAGCGCACGACGATCAAGATTTTGACAGGCGCGAGAGCATGGTCGAGTATAATATCTATGTTGTGATGTATCTTCGTCTTCTGGACGCAGCGACTCTTCTCCATCAAACAACTGATTACACCTACCATTTTACATTTTGCTTACTGTCACGATCACCGCTCAAGGAAACGAAATTTGGAGGCCGGGCTTATTTGCTTTGTAAGGTAGATGAAGATGCATTCACGAGAACTCCTTCGAATACGATCCAGTCCAACATTGCATAAAGGGAGCCCCGGTAACCAGAGAATCACCATCAGCTGGGCTTCTTTATGTTCGCTGCTATTCCTTGTGGAGATTCCTCGAACCGCGTTTTTCCTTTCGAGGGTCCAGACAACATCAGCCGACCCAAGCCAAAAGAAGGGCCACTAAGATGACTACGCCAGATCAGGAACAGCATCATTCGAGGTGCGCCCCAAGACAGGTCATTTCTCGTGAAGACGCGGGTATGGTGGTCAGATCTAGTCTGTCGTAACACTGTCGTAACTGGAAGCTCACAAACCAGGCCTTCGTCGGAGAGTCGATCCCCCGTTAGAAGGATGTCCTCCAAACCAAAATTATTCTGTCCACAGGTGTACCTTCCGCAGACCAACGTTATCACAGCTTGCTTTGGATCACTTGGCAAACACCACGGAATCTTGACTTGTGTCGCCGATACCCTATTTTTCTCCTCGCCGGGCGTATTGCTGCGGGGCCAGAACTTGGCGCCGTGTGCAGTAGTTTTGTACCAGTGCGCGGGACACGTCTGCCTCATGTTTGACTGCAACTGGGCATAGCTCCACCTTCCTTCAGGGGAAATAACGTACTCCCGGTCGAGGCTATAGAGCCCTAGTTGACGTACAGCGGAAATGGATCGTGAGTATCCTTCCATTACCCATGCATGTCTTTGTCTTCCTTCAAAGGCTTCAATGAGGCGCACGGCGGCGATTGCCCCGATTACGCACCATGTATCCCCGTCTATCGTGCCATCTTTGCTCACCCGCTACCCCAAGCCACGAACACGAAATAGGCGAGCTGCAACTGAAGAAGAATGGGGCGAAATAAACCGAACGTTGTTTGGACACGTGCCAAGTCGCGCTCGCACACACACACACGTGATCGATACATTGCCCTGACCAAGATTCTGTGTCAGGTCGGATGAGAATATTATTAATAAAATTGATAATACCCGAAACCGATTACCAATATCATCACGATCAAGTCCATCCATCACCACCCGAGATGTCCCGACCAGCTTGGCTCGTGACTCTACTTTCTTCTGCTAGGTGTCGTTCTTGGGACATCAAGATTTATCTCCTACTAGTATTGCCCAAGTGGCTTCAACATATCTACTGTAGCTGCGAGACTGTCACGCTGGCACCGCTGGCCAAGTTCCTTTACAAGTCCAAAAATAGAAAATACTGTAAGACTCTTGGGGTCATTTCGATTCGCATTGACGGCGCTACGACAACGCCATTTGCCCTCGTGCTCTTTGCTTTCCACATGGAGAACAAACAACAAGAGTCACCGGGAAATTCTCGGCATTTTGGCATCATAACTGGCGGAGCTCCTCACAGGACAGGACCACAAAGCCCGAAAGTTAGAAGCGATCGGATGACCTTCGTAGAGCAACGGCATGTCCTTGCTTCCTCGCCTCCGTCATCATCGGGTAATGTCCAGTGGCCGCGTCGAGTATTCGTTCCCGTCCTTCCCCCCCCCCCCCCGAACTGCCCCACCAAATCACTTGGAAATTCTTTGCATCATGTTGCGCGCAGATCAACCCTGGGCTGTGCGCTGCGTCGTGTGCTGCGTGTCTGTCAGGACCACAATACTAAGAAGCGAAACGGGAAATGAACATAATGCCTGACGCCGTCTCATGTCTTCCTTTCCTTCTACTGCTCCCGTGGCCGGGTTGCACCATCTTTCAAAACTTCGAATGATCATGGGAAACGAAGACTCCACAACTTACCTTGCGCTGGTTCACGTTGACGTGGAGTGGCTGTGGAGAGCATGACATGGATGGTGTAAAGCGAATGACGATGCTCGAGAGCTTCGTTGTTTGGATCACAAATACGTTTTGAGGGATAAATACTGGGGGGGAGGAGGCAGGGCCAGTTAGAGTTCCCCGTCGAGCACCACACTCTTACTTACACTCGTAAAGCAATCGACATGTCCAGCGAACAACAAGTCAGTCTCGCCGGTGGGTTTTCGAGGCGTATCTTCTGCCTTTGAGTCGTGTCTGACGAGCTTGGCGATACAGATGTCCCGCTCCTCCTCGAAGGTCACCACAGCGAGGTCATAGACGAGGTGTCCAATAAAGACACCGTCCACGTCTTTGCCATTACCGGCGCACCGACTTTCGACGCTGCCGGAAAGAAATGGGACTTCCACATCGAGTTCAGCTTCTTGGGACTCGTCTGGATCGTCAGTTTGTCTATATATTAACTCGTCTAGTTGTTGAAGATGGCCGCTGATTTTCTTTCGCAATCTCCTTGTCAGCTCCAAGGTTGGATCGACCTAACCACGCTCGCGATCAGCGCGACGCTGTCTGTCCGCATTCCGATCGTTGGGACGCACCAAATTGCGTCTGTGAACGGGAGTCTGAAAAGCGGCATCACTGTGTCATTTGGCGTCCCCAAAGTCCTCAGTGGATCGGCCAAGTTTTACGCCAAGGATAAATGGCTCTACGTGGATCTGAGTGCGACGGTATTTGGGAAGAAGGGCTCTATCACGATCAAGCTTATTCCGATCCCGTGCGTGCTTCGAATTCTTTTTGTTCTTCTATGACTTGTTGGTTCTGTTTGCTGAGTCGTCCGTATTTTATCTACCAGGTGAACGAGTCGTCCTGAGGTCAAAACCGCTGTCTCCAATGGCGCACTTTCAATGCGCTTTTGCGGTCAAACGTGTCGTGCCGTTTCTCAATAATCAAAAGGTAAAAAGCAAAAAAAAAAAAAAAAAGGAAGAGAGATGCGTGGTCCTGCAGCTTGGAAATGTTCTGGGGTTGATGTAAGACTAGGATGATAGATGCTATCCAGATTGTCTACATGTCTGTATGGTATATGTTGTCCATCGTGGTCAGGAAATGGAAAGGCTTGTCGTTACATTTGATCTGAGCAAGGAGTCTGGCCGCACCGGTAAGTATGAGGAAAGCTGTGGGAATGAGATGAGAGGTTATCCCTTCTAATAGCTGTGACCGCGTAGATATCAAACTGACTCCAAAGCTAGTGACTGGCATAGATTGTCTGAGGCCTGCAAACTAAGGGCCGATATTTGGTGAGTACGCGGATGGTAGATCGTCCTGTAACAATTATTTTTGCACGACCCTGAGGACTATATATGTATTTAATGAGAGATGGTACTTGGTGCGCATGCGAATTGCAAAGGAATTGAGGGTGTGTGATGACTGCCTACAGAGTCATCACCCACCGGTAAGTAGTTATGGAAATAAATTTCCAAGATGAAAGGTGAATGTGAACAAGAAATAAGTAGAAAGGAATCCAGTAGCCATGAGTGCGCAACGCATCCTACAACCGATCCTCCTCCATCTCCACAGTGCCCGGGCCCACCTAGGGTACACCTTTGGTCGCCTGCGCCTCCTTGGCATCTCTGCGGTTCAAAGTCCTCGGCCCTACCTTCGAACAGACGGCCGGTGAGCACTGAACAACGCCCCTAGAACGTATGATCACCTACAAAGACCACCGAAGGGACATCCCTACATCACGCCCCATGGTGCACATAATTTACCCAACGCTCCAATGTCATCTTTCTCTTCCTTCTCAGATTCACCACAGCATCCCGAAGTGCCTCAGTCGTTCTCTCATAATATGGCACCCCTTGCCATTCATCTGAGAACCCCGACCGGTAAAAGCTTTCAGTGAGGACTGGTCCATTGATGTCCACCATTGCCCACATTGTCCCAACAACGCTTCAGAATCCGCTGTATTGAACCGCCGCAGTAAGGTGCAGTCCCTCGTCTGCGATACTTTCCTCCATCATCTCGGCTGTATTTCAGGCAGAAAGGAAAGCGAATTCGGCCATAGAAAGTTGAGATGGCACTATGTCGAGTAGCATGAGGTGAGCACCTTGATAAAGTTTGAAGAATGTATTGAATGGCTTTCCTGCCTCGAGTATCCCATGGCACGAGATGTGAGCAAATCGGTGTTCCCTGAGGCGCTCGAGAGTGGCAATTAGGTGTTGCCATTCTCCCACTAAGAGTTTCCGCCAATGGGCAGATGGTCTGTACAACATGCATCTCCTCCAATGAGCTTGGCATCTGAGCATCAGGCTGTACTGTGAGCAGCATCGAAGGCGAGTCCAATGCTTGCATGCTTGGTTTACGTGACTTTATGAGTGCGGAGAGCATTGGAGTATACCAAGGGATGTATAGGTCAGAGAAGTACAGTTTCTTACGGCCATCTGATCGAATCGGGCCTATGGCGTGGAGAGGAAGGGAGTGGAATACAGATGCCAGACATCTATATTCCGCTCCCTTCCTCTGGAACCACTAAACACAGGATTGCTGCGGTATATTCAACTTATTGAGCCTCTGGATCACTGGATGGCCAACAAGATCATAGAACTTCTCGAGTACATAACACAAAAGCATCCTCAGATTCACCTGAGTAGTCGAGACTATCATTTCGTGCAGCCAGTAACTTGTCCCTCGAGCCTTTTTGCGCGGTCATAGAAATCGTCGCTTGTCAGAGTAAGGGAAGGGAGGGGGGGGGGAGTCATGGAGGAGAATGATGATGTCCAAAACGCCACTCGGAATGGTTGATTAGGATGGCAGACCCACCCGCAGCGGCAGAGCGAAGGCGTTGAACAAAAGGTGGGATCAAAAAGCCTGGTTGGGCTCGGATCTGAGAGATGAGCTTGTCACGCTCCTCAGCAAGTTTTCCGTTGCTTCACTACTAGTGATGTCCACGGCCCGGAGCCGGGCCGGGGCTTCAGTCCTGTGTGTACAGTAGCGCTGTACTTTGGGTCAACGCTCAGTGTTTCTATCAGCTACAAAATTGTCTGAATTCACCCAGAAGCTCCCGAATAACAAGCATTAAACGTGCATGTGTGGATTGTGAGACGTACGGCACGCACGAGCAACGCGAAAGCTCTCGAACACCGTATTCTCCTCCTCCCGGCGCCTCATGATCGTTATCAGCGCCATCGTGATCGCCGATCATGAACAATGCGTTGAGACTGTTCGACTCGCGGAAATATCAACGTTCCAGCAGACGAGTTCTCTCCGCGTGGATGTACTCGTAGGTTCGCTAGCTCTCGTGCTCTCATTCAAAACCATGTTGAATAACCCTCGCAAAGGCGTGCGGCGGCGTATAAGCGCGCAAGTATATTCGATACAGTACTACAAGCTCGTCCTCTGACATGATCGTAAATGACGCCCTCATCCTATTATATATCAAATCGCGCAGTCTCGATTATATGTGATACCAGGGTATCCAAGACTGATGTTTTAAAACTCAACTCAATGATGTTGAGACTGCGGATTGCGCTGCAGATAGACGTCACTAACACACTGCAGGTGGCCAAAAAACAAAGCCCGATGCGGGTCCGCGTAGACCCTGTACGACGGCTCTGGCGTCCCTATCCCCCAGACACGCAGGATGACGTACAAGTTCCGATTGGCAGGGCCGCTCTCTATGAAACGCTCTGTGAATGCGCACGCCTGCCATTGCGTACGTTTCTTGCTCAGTCACGTGCGCTCTGCATGACGAGTGGAAGGCGGAGACCTACCGTAGCTAACTGGTACTTGCTCACATGAAACGGGTCGTTTTCCTCTTTGAACGTCGACTTGACCTCGATGTGGTACTTGGGCCAGGAACCCTGCCATGCCGCTGCCTTCTCGGGCCCGAACCACGCCCGCGTAAGCTGGCCCTGCGAGTCTAGATACGTAAAGTCACCGAACGCTTGTCCCCGGAACGGTGTAAAGCCCGGAACGAGGTGACGTAGTTCGCTCGTCCAGTTGTCGGGACCGAAATCGTCCAGCAAACGGACGAGTGCTCTATATACCTTTCAGAGGGTAGACGCGGATTTTTAGTATTATCTTTCAGTGAGGTGTAATAGGCATGAAAGAAGCTGACATACATAATGCTCGCCCATGATTCCGACCATATCCGTCTCGTCCGTGGGCAAAGGTGAATTGAAGTTATTAGGGGGAGGCCAAGCCATCCCGGGCCCAGCAAGCAGAGCACCGGGTGTCATCTGATGGCCGTTGAAAATGGCCCAGCCTGCGCAGAGAGCCTACCCATGTCTCGGAAGGCATTCACAGGTGCCGCAGCATTCAACGTTCCTACAGGCTGCACGACCCTGAGCTGTATGATGTCCGAGACGACTGCATGAACCGGGAGTGCTCCGAGTCTCCAACGGAACTGGACGCCCGCGAGTGCTGCCTCGGTCTTCCGTTTGACGGCTGCTGGACAAACGAGGAAGATACCGATGGGGCAGGGCGCGACACCTTGGGCGGCATTATGCCAAGTGAAGGAAAGGGCTCTTCTTCGTGCACCGAGAGGACGGTCGGGGAGCGTGGGGGCGGACTCGGAGGTGGCACTGGGCTCGGAGACTTCTCAGGGACAACCGTCATAGGTACTATGGGCACATCTGGCTGCGTAAACGCCCGAAGCCACGAGCGGTCGTGACCATCGTCCACTGGAATCTCTGGTATGCCGTTAAACTCAAGGAGGTAACTAAGCACGTCGACTGGCTGTGTTATGCAAGTAAAAAGTGTCATCATATCAACGTCGAGGAGGCGCGAGAGCGCTTTGCAGATGGATGGATTGGTTGACTTGCCCGAGCTGCTTGTACGACTGACATACACAGAGAACTTGTCAGCCGTTTCCTCGAACGAAACGTCCTCAGGTCTCGAAATTTTGCATGAATCAAGTGAAAGAGTTGTATTGATCGAGTGCGCGCTAATGACATTGATCTTGTGCAGCTTGGCGAGGACCTTGGTTTGTTCGGGAGGGATGTCCGACTTGTTACTCTTGTGCAAGACGAGCCTGATGACCGAAATTGCATCAGCATTGCCCTCACTCGGTCAGTAGCAACAGCGGCAAAGCAAATACATACCTAGCAATATACTCAACCCTCCTCGAATACAGCTCCGTCGTCTCGGAGTCCAAAACCAGCTTCCCTTGGGGTATAGATCGCTTTGTGACATGCGAATCCAGATAGCGTATGATGTCCTTGAAAATATCGGACTCGAGCAACGGACGGATGCGAGCCATCGAAACAGAGTCTGGAAGATCCAAAAGCTCAACCTGCTCACGAAACTCATCCGCATACTTGCTTGGCCAGTCAGGCACGTAAAACTCGTCCGGGGGCAGGAGGACGATGCCTTCATTGGGGACATGCGCGGGGAACACAGCAATCTGTGCAAGCGCTGCGAATGAAGGGGGTGTGTTCGGCGCATTTTGCACCACCTCGCTGATGTCTGCTAGAATTTCGGCAACGTGCTCCTGAACCTCTGCGGATACTGGGCTGCGTTGGTATCGTTCTGCGATCCTGCGCAGCTCCTCGACAAGAGCGTACGGTGGCGCATGACCGATACCGAGCTTGGTAAAGAAGAAGTTACTTAGATGCGGATGCGAGCGGCTGATGATTGCCTTGGACCTCAAACACGGCGGGCCGTGCCAATAGACATCCCCTTTGTGCAGCCAGACGCGCTTCGCCCCATCTTTGACGGAGACGAGTATGATGGGATACTCTTTGAATGCATTCCTGCATCGCAGGATGAGCGGTTTTCACGCAGCTTCAAGCTGACACAGGGGGAAATACGCACCTGATCGACGTCTCATCTTCATCGAACCGTGCATCGAGTTGTTTGTAGATATCCTCCACAGTCTTGTGGTCTTTCTCGCCCCTCGCTTGCATATGCACAAGCTTGTTCACGAAGAATGAAGCATTCAAGCGTGTCGCGACGCCGAGGCGCTCTAAAAAGTCCCACCCCCGATCCTCGGGTCATCCACAGGAATGCACGGAAATTCCACAGCCTCATCTTCTCGCGCGAGCGGCCTGCGGCGTAAGTACAGGGTATCAAGACGCCGCGCCGCTATGGGGATCGCACCGAGCGCTCTGGCTCCTGCTTCAGTGAGGCGCTGCGCGAGGCGGGGCCACCAAGCGCGTAGGGAAGTAAGGAGTTCGGGACCATCGAGCGTCGGTGCACGGTCGAGGAAGTCTGGCGTAAGATGACCGTTGACGACGCGCGGGACGACATTGAGGCCGACTGAGTCACGAAGCCAATCAAGCCATTCGCTCCGCGTATCTTCGAATCTGTTATCAACATCGCTGGCGTCATCCTCATCAGTCTCGTCGTCAACGGTTAATTCAGGATACGCGGAAAGGTAGTCCGGGTGAAGGAAGCGCCCAGCAGGCGAGAGGGCGTCGCGCAATGGAAGTGCACCGTCTGGCCCCGGAAGGTCCAGATACAGCTCGTCACCTTGCGAAGGCTCGCCTCGCTCGTCAGCGAGCCTAAGCCGCATAGCGGGTGGCATGTTCGGCTCCCTACGATGATCAAAGAAAAAGCGCGCGTGTGAGATCCGCGCCGCGACATTCCGCGGCCCATCACAGTGAGGATTTTCCTTGCGATCGGAACGGGGTTCGGAGGCATGACTCCAAGGCGGATGAAGAATTGATACCGTGGAGAAGATGAGGTGATACTCGGCGCTATGCTCTGCAGACCGAGATCATCCGGTATACTCACACCTGGCGGGAACGTACACGTGGATGCTAACGCCGCTGGTGCCCAGCCCCCATTGTGTAAGGGTAAGATGCGTAACGCGAGCACTTCATGGCGGATGGTGCCAAGATGTGGACGTGGTAAGCGCAGGAGGTTCGTCGCCACCGCATCGTGCCATGAATCACTCTGGGCACCAAACATGTTTGCCTGGTCCATGATGGCAAGGCCCTCAAGGAAGTCATCATCCGTCATTTCGCGTACTCCGAGGTGGTAAAGAACTTGTCCATCTGAATGTATGTCATAGTCGGAGGAGAGATAGCGCTGGGCGCGGGGGAGACATTCGTCGGGTATGAGCGGCGCACCCGAATTGTCACGGAAGGACAAAGGCCGAAAAAAAAGTTGAGAAGCCCGGTGGTATGTACTGTCTGAGGAGCGAAGTATTGGTCTCCCACGAAGTTCCGTGAGTAACTTGTGTTCAATGAAACAGAAAAAGCTGTCGCTTATAGACTCGGGCAAGTAACGGAACCATACGTTGCGCATCGTCGGATCGTTTTCAAAGTGATTGATGGCAACGAGGAATGCTTCGACAACACTTCCCCGAAGGGCTTGATTCCACAGATTACTTGCTAGGACATCTTCCCGGCTAGCAGAGGTGATAAAGTCGCCCTGGATGATGAACTTTGCAGGGCACGCTTCTCAGTACAAGTATGCGTCCGAACAGAAATGCATACCTTGAACCCATAGCACCGTAAAGGGAGGAACGCATGAACTTCCTGCATCGTCGTCACAGGCTCCCGAGTTTCTGAGATGGGAAAGGCCAATACTATCTCGCTCTCGTTGACATTCTTCCTACTAGGCTCCTCCATTGGTGTTTGTGCAAGGTGCCTCACGATAATAAATCTCTTCACACTGTGCCCACCATTGTGTATGCGTTCCAAAGAAACCATGTTGCGGTCGTCATCGTCGGTGCGTAGTACTTCAATATCCGTCGCACCACCAGGAGTGACACCGCGGACGGTAATGCTGAGTGCACGCAGCTTGCGCAGGAAGAGGAGTAGGGTCGGGCGGACGTCGTGTAGCTGTGCGCTTAGGTCGTTGCCATTCTCGGAAGGCGCAAGTTGCAGGCGAAACGTAGTCCAGCCACGCTTGGCAGGGTATCCAGGACCCGAGTCAGGCGTGATCATGCCAAGGGGCTTAGTTTTGTCAAAGTGAAAGGAGTAAGGGCCTGAGTTGATGTACACCTGGTCTGCGACAGTAAAGACCGACTTGAAACCTATGCCCTTCTCGCCTGCATACACATGTATGCGCGTCAGCAGGGCACGGGGTTATTCGAGATACAAAACACAAGGACGACACGCACCAATGAACCCACGCGGGTTTTCTTCACGTGTTTTGGTGCTCGCGCCAATGTCGCATATCGCCTTGACATTCTCGGGCGAGAAACCGAGCTCGTTGCACTCAAAAACGACGAGACGTTCCTCGATTCGAAGGTGCAGTGTGGGGGTGACGCCATCTCCATACTTGTTGTCATCTGCATTTTGTATGAACTCGAGTAGAAAGTGGGTCTTTTTGTTGTAAAGATCATTGGACAGCCTGGAGAGGAGGAAGGAGGAAGGCAGAGCAGGATGTGAAGAGGTCGGAAAAGGATGGAGCGCGTAAACGTGGGGGGTGTGCGTAAGACTTACCGCTCGAGAGCGCGCTCGAGTTTGCTGCGTAGCTCGAGGACGGCGGGGTCTTGGGTCGGCTGGTCGTTGTCGAAGCCATGGGCGGCACGAATGTTACGAATGTGCTGAGAGGCGGCGGCCCTAGAGGAAGGGGTGCGACGGAGGGCGGACATGATGGGAATGAGCGAGAAAGGAAAGAGAACGAGAGGGCATGGAAATGAAACAATTGGCTGCTCAAACAAACAAGGATTGATTGAGTTTGCGTATTCGACAGACACGTGACACAATCAATCAGTCAGAAGTTTACAGTTTCGTCTCCTCCTCCAACCAATTCCATAACCTTTCTCCCACTTGAGGATCCTCCGCCGCCTTGTTAGCCTTGCCCACACGCGCCCAAGGTATGAAAAATTGTCCGTTCGCGTTGGCCGCAGACGGCGCTGTGGCACAGTACAGCTGCGTCAGCGCCCCATGTGACACAGGGTACAGCATCAAACGCTATGCGCCTTGTCAAACCCCCATCACATAAAGAAGAAACGGAAAGACGTACAATGACGGCAAGCTGCCACCAGGGCATGTGGCGTTGAAGGTCCGTCTTGATGTTTCCTGGATTCAGACTCATCGATACGATCTTGTCTCCGTGCCGACGCGCCAGCTCTCGCGCTACCACTACATTACCCTACAAACCGCAACAGGGGTCAGCGATAAAATGATAGAATTAGATCAAATATACTCACCAATTTGCTTTTAGAGTACAACCCCCATACATCATACTTCTCCCTCTGTGGTCCATCTTTGAATGCCTCAAAGTCGAGCCCATTGGTCAGATAGTTTGCAGATGATGACACCGTCACGATACGCGCTTTCTCTTGCGTGGGAGATGCATCAGTGGCCGAAAAAAGCGCTGGTAACAACAGGGTTGTGAACAACCAATGGCCTACAATCGACATGTCAGTGAAAACTAAGGAAGGCAACATAACCCGCGTACCGATAACGTTTGTGCCAAATTGTAGATCATACTTTTGCACCGTGAGCTCCTCCTTTGGTGCTACCATTACACCACTACCATTCGTGCCAGCTTATCAGCCGCGTGTCGCTCACATACTAGCTAAGCCACTCACGCGTTATTGATAAGAACATGCAGTTGAGTCTCCTTTCTGACAAACAGTGGGCAAAAACTCGGTTGCGGCACAACAAGACAAAAATGGTACGTACGAGAGGAATTCCTCCGCCGCTTTGCGTACCGAGGATAGGTCCGCGAGATCAAGTTGCAAGAAGATGGCTTCTTTTCCCGTCTCATTCTTCAAATCCGCGATCGCAGCATTCGCCTTGGTTGCAGTGCGTGCTGCGAGGTAGACCTTTGCGTTGTGATTCAGGAGCACCTGTGCAAACGGGGATCAGCATCAGCGCCCTCTCTCTATAACACGGCGATGGCGGCGGCGAATTGTTCACCAACGGGGAGGGGGGGAGGATTATCGCACCTTGACGGTTTCTCTTCCGACGCCGGCATTTCCTCCTGCATAAATTATACTCTCCGCTTAGCATACACGCCCCGGACGTTCATCGCAAACGCACCGGTGACGATGATGACCTTGCCCGTGAGATCGGGTATGTCGTCAACACCCCACGAAGGGCGTGGTGGGAACGACTGCTGTGCCAAGGATACGGTAGCACCCATGATATATGTGGAGACGTGAAAGGTTCAGTATGGGATGATGAAAATGAAGAAGGGTGGGAGGTGGCGCAGCGGCGAACAGTTCTTTATGTACAGTACGTGCACATGCACGAAACAGGGGCGGGCACGGCGCAGCCAGTTGCCAGTTCGGCCACGTAACTCGGTCGCGAGGAAATAGCCGATTCCCGCTTTCTCTGACTGCCGTCAGCACTGAATGGGGCATCCCTCCACCATGCCGGTTGCCGGCTGGAATCGTTAGCCTGTTTGCGCTTCCCCTTAAAACCTTTTCTCGGTGATGCGATCAAAATGGTTCCGGGACACCACGGACCAAGGTGGGGCCATTACAGTACACTCGTCCTCGGCAGACGCAGACGTCTGCGCGCGCCTTTTGGACCGCGCTGCGCCGGGGCTGTCGGTCCGGTCCGAGTTTGAGCTCGGCACATATTTATGATGCTAATGCTACGGGCTACAGTATAAAGGAAAAGGAGGAGACTCAGCCACGCGCCAGTGCTTCTTTGTTTGTCGGTCGATAGATTACTCTGGGCGGCCTCGGTTCCGCATATATTTATGTTGTAGACCGGTCCAAAATAAATGCGACCGATATACTCTTGTCGAGACAGCCAGCACTAACACCAACACCAGAAACTTCGCTAGTTTTAGCTTTGATTCGGCTTAGGCCTGGCAGCCAGCCGGGGCATACTCTTCCGCCCTTGCATTAAGTAAACCGTCGCGGCTGATCGGGACAGGTCAGGCCGGTCAGGACTAGGACTCTTCTGACTCGATAACTTGGAATAAGACGCAAGATTCACTTCAAGTTGGACTGACTTTTTGGCCTGACGGTCTGAACTGAAAATGACGACGACCCACTGTACGCAGGGTACACAAAAGGGCAGACTGCCACAGCGCTGGAGGCTCAGCATCTTGCCCCTCCCTCCCCCTTGCATCTTGCTTCATACTAGATCCCGAGCTAGTACTGCACCTACTACTACTTCTACTACTTCTACTACCACTACCACTTCTAAATCCTTCCATTCTTCCACATACACCAACTCATATAAACATGTTCACTTCCATGCATTCTGCCGCCGCCAAGCTTGCTGCCAAGCTCGGTCCGCGTCCGAGTCTGACATCGTCAGCCGCCACGCTTGTAGAGCTCGAAAATATTGTCACCTACCGCGACGACGATCCTAAGTGCTACAAGGAGTCCGTCATGCGGCCTCACGCCGTCGGCGCTCAGGACCGCAAGGTGCTTGGCCACATCCGGGGCGTCGGGCGGCGCGTTCTCAGTTCAGTCATCCCTTTATCTGAGATTCGGTCCCTATAACCATGAGTTTCCCGCAGAAAAGGCAAAGAAGCTGTGGACCAAGTCTGCGCCAGGCCCCGTTATACTTGCAGTCTCTATCTCCTCTGAGAGCTTCGAAGCCCTACACATCTCCTTCGACGAAGAAACAGAGGAATCTTTTGACTGGACCCCCAACAGTGCACACCTCCAGGATGCGTTCCCCGATGCTCCCTACACCACGCACGACTTGTACAACGTTGATTCTGAGGGCGAGTACGAGCGCGGGTATGAGGCGGATTCGTCCCCATCAGTATCCTCGGAAGACACTGGTCACCTCGCCACCAGCGGTTCCCACCAGTACCAGGATCTGTCCGACATCCTGGAAGAAAGCCAGCACCAGTGGGAGGCTCATGATACAGAATACCAAGCATTGCTGGAGGTACAAGACGACAGCGATCACATCTCGAGTGAATTCGAGGCGGGGAATGACGGCCCCTCGAGCGTCCCAGAGGCACGAGACGACAATGACACCTGGTCCTGGTCTGCCAGTGGGCCACATCGCGACGATGAGACATCTTCTTTCCTTGCCATTGCAGACCAAGGCACAGCGCCGAGCCCTATCTCGACCTACTTTTGCCCTCCAACTCCTGCGTCAACTCTGGCGCCACTCACGCCATCTGGGAGCGGGTTCAGGTCGAGCACACCGGTGCTCGTGTACGAGTCCGCATCTTATGAAGAGGCCCTGTTCTCAGAGTTCAAGGCAATGATAGCCAGTAAAGGAGTCAAAGGCAATGGGGCGTGAAACGAGCTGCAAAATGCGGTTTCACGTCGCCAGACATAAGTCAACGTGATGGTACGGAGGAAAGGAGCAAGGTAAGTTGCGTGGTTGTTGGCCCAGGAGGCCTTATTGGGGGAGAGGAAGGTGGGCGCGATGCGGGCGCGAGGTGATAGAATCAAGAGGGGGGTTAGACAAGGTAAGGCAAATTCTGCAGTGGCTGACAGTTTCCAGTGCGCACCACCGAGATTGAATGCCGAAGGCGCGGTATCTCTGCGGCAGTGTATCGATAGCAGTCTTTCGGCCGGACCAGCTATCGTGCACTGTTGCGGGTTACTGCGCAACACTCCACTTCGCAAGAGAAGGTATCACGCAGGAACCCATCTCGAGGCATATAAGCTGACTTGGTTACGATATTAATCAACAGGCTTTGCTTTTACGCGCAGCCGAGTTACCGGAGTAGGTGCTCACCTCACCGTTCACATAGATAGCTACGCAGCGTACAACTCCCGACTCGAGGTGAGAGACTAGTCCTTGATGATCACGTATCGCTTATCCGCATAGTTCGAAGGGGTGAGGGTGGATATTGCGTGGTCTTCCACGAAAATACAACGCAGAAGTCGTCGGCCCGACTTCCTGCTTGCATTTTCGGGGATCTCTACGCAGCGGGTTCCCCTACGAAACGAGGTAGGGGGCTGTCACCTATTCGGAGCGTAGTCAACACGTACCACTTACCACCCAGTCACACGAACGCGCCTCATTCTGCCATCACTATGTGTATCTCGGTGAGTCGCCCTGTTATGAACATGCACTATCTCTTTTCTGAACGATCAACTTTGCTAGATTCAGGGCTGAGTAGTGATCGCCCTTGGTGAAGGCGGCGGATTGGGTCGCGTGAGGCCACAAGCTTTTTTCCCCACGGGGTTTTTTTAACGCCATGGCCAATGATCGCGGAGGTGGTGGTATGCGAGGAGAAAGAAAGAAAGGAGATGCTGCCCGCGGCGCACACGACCCCATCGTCTTTGCCACTGAGGTATGTCTTGATGATTATTGTGCCCCAAAGTAAGTGTTGAGGACGATCTAGTAGCGCCCTTCAGCCATCGCATAAGACGAATTGCGTCCGGTAATGGAAGAGCGGGCAGTCGTATTGTATTTCTATATTGTATCGCTGGCGAGGAAACACGTGCTCGTAAAAACAACGTGAAAAGAGAGTGACCAGATAGCTTCGCCGGCCCTATTCGCCGCCACGGGCGTCATAGCAAAGAGGCTCAGAGGTAAAAGCACTGATACGTGAACTTCTTTCCCTGTTTCTACGCAAACTCTGAGAGTATCGAATCGAAAGTGGCAACAAGCTGAGAGGATGTATCGGCATCGGCATCGGAGAGTGACCAGGGCTGAAGCGAAAGAGGCTCCTGCGGCAACGTCCGAGGTTCTGACCACAAATTGAGACTCCGCCAAAACTATCCATTGAACAACCCAAGTTGTCAACGCCATCGACGACAACGAACGGATCGTCAAGACACGAAACATGTCTGTGAGTGTCATTTTCTACGTCACCATACTGCAGAAGCAAAGCATCCTCTTTGATTTGGGGTGATTCGAGTTGTTCATTATGGTGGATGCCACCTGGCGGTTTCGGATGCGGATGCACTAGTGTGGGCATCTCTGCGCCGTCTCAGTTGCAATAGGGCTGTCGATGAGTTTGAGGTGATGATCTGACACTATTCGTTGTAGCTGGAATCAAATTTTACCCGCTTCGTAGAGGTCGGCAGAAGTAAGACGCTATCACGCCTTCGTTTTGCGCCGAGATTTCATCCAACCTCCTACAGTCGTACTCCTCAAAACTGGCCGTCATGCAGGTCACATCGCCGTCATTGCTGAGATCATCGACCACAATAGGGTACACGGATAAATACTATTCATCTCGCTCGTCCTCAACTCACCCGTTTTATCCAGGCAATCATCGATGGCCCGACAACAGGCGTCCCTCGCCAGGCCTTCCCCTACCGCCACCTCACTCTCACACCTCTGACCGTCCCCAAACTTCCGCGCAACGCAGGCACTGGCACCGTAAAGAAATATGTCGAAGAAGCGGGCGTTGTTGCCAAATGGGAATCAACATCATGGGCGAAGAAGCGTTTTGCTGCAGAAAAGCGGCGAAAACTCTCCGACTTTGAGCGTTTCCAGGTTTTGATACACAAAAGGTCACGGCGGGATAAGGTGCGCAAGGTGGTCAAGGCCGCTAAGGCATGAGCATGCAAGAGATGATGGGATGGTGTGGTCAGGAGTAACCTCGTAACCTATCGGCATCAGCTAGGATGTTTACTCAATATGCCTATTGTCACCCGTGTCTACTACTTGCCCTTATGAGGCAGCCTCGACCCAATAAGGCATGAATCTCGCACACTAGCGCTACTTGTACAACCTGGCAAGTAAATTCTTTCCCAGCAAATTGCATCGTCTCGTTCGCCGTTGAGGAAATTACTAATCTCTGCATGTTCATCATAAAAGCACAGGATGGATCCGTTACTTCTTCATCAGTTTCCCACTCTTCGAGCCGTCCTAGCTGCCCTTGTTGATGATTAAATACCCTCCCACGACATTTCCGTTCTTATGTCTCCCCACGGAGCTACTTGACCTGATTGCATCGTTCATCGCGACGCACAGGGACCTCGTCGCATTGGCACTGACCTGCCGTACTCTGATGCGAATCGTCATCCCAGCTCATGCGGCCTACCGTAGTGTTCGTCTGCACGGCCGGCGCGGTTCGGGCCCTTGGGTGGACATTGCCGCGCGCCCGCGTCGCGCGGCGGGTGTCCGATCTGTCGTACTATTCGACGATTCAGAAGAAGCTCGTTTTCTTCCAGAGCGTGCTCCTAATATCACATGCCCATCGCCTGTGCCGGGCCCTACGGAGAACCGGCGCAAAGAGCGTGGGTTCGGGGCAGAGACGTTACTGGCGGCGGCTCGCGCTCTACGTGTGATGACGAATGTCCATAGTTTAGTCTTCTCGGGGTCTCCATCACGCAACACGTCTGACGCCGAGGCCGCGTTCTGGGCGGCGATCAGCTCACGTGGCTCTTTAAGCCGTTTAGAATACGCTCAACCGCTCAGCCCTCCTGCGCCGCTCCCGCGATACACGACCGACGTCCAACTGCACCCGGTGCGTACGTACACAAGCGACTCTTGACTCATACATAGTAGATGCCCACGTCGTGTTGACGCATGGTTTACTCAGTTCTGGTCCGTCTCTAATCTCACATCCCTGAGCGTGAAGCACGCCGCGTTCCTCCGGCACCCTCCGAGCGTCGTGCAGTTCTCCCGCGTCCTACGCAACTCACCAGCTCTGGAGGTACGGTAGCACCGTCCTCTTCCCTCACTAACAAA